>PVJH01003425.1:0-131575 GCA_004026705.1 Nesogale talazaci
TGTCTTAGCCATCACTACATATCTTGAAGAAAACAGAACATTTTCTTCCAAGTTGTCTCCCACAAAGGTGTGCCAAACTTAGCCCCTTGCTGCATGTGGCAAATGACAAGACACTTGGAGGTCAACATAAGTAGGTCAGAGGTTAGTCTCCCTAAGGGTTATCAGCCATCAAAAGCAATCAAACTGTATAGTCTGTCCCACCCTAAGTAGACCCCTCTCCCTGCTAATAAGGATAGACTACTATCCTTGTAGGACTACTTCCTTGTAGGAGCCCAGAGAGGTCAAGCCCACCCAAGGGTGATCAAGGTCAGACCACCATCATGAATCTAGGATCAGCTTTTTTTGTCACATATTTACCCTAGTCCCTCTTGACACACACACACACACACACACACACACACACATACACATATACACACTCCTTCTGGTCACATGTATGCCCCTAGCTTGTCCCCTTCCTGCTATGCTTATGCCTATTGTACATCCCTTCCTGTGATGTGCATGCCTCTTGTATAGCCCCTTCCTGTTGCATGTGGTTACCTATAACCACGCCCCCAAAGTAGAAATAAACCTTGGCCAGCAATAAACTTGCTCTCCCCAGCTCTCTCAGCTTCGACTCTCTCTGCCCTCGCTGTGCATGGATCTGGCTGGTGAGATCATGGCTGTCCAGCAGGTGAGCATGGTACCATGAAATGTGTCTGACTCCTTCATCTCACTCTCTCCTTTATCTCATAATTTCTATGACTTTACTGTAATCTTTACTTATTATCACTGTGCAATCACACCTACCGGACCTGTGATGAAATTTGAGGGGCTGGCTTCCCTGACAACTGGGTCTGCGACCTCAGGCCCACAGTCTCAGGGAACACCTGGTTCCATTGACATAACATCATCCACGAAGATCATAGTCTACCTTCTACTTTCATGAGTTGTCACTGCGATCTTAAAAGCTTGTGCTTGGTCATCTAAGAGGCAACTACTGATCTCTCCTGTCCAGCGCAAAGATAATCAAAGACTCTTGGAAACAATTAGTCCAAAAATATAAATATTTTTATCTTTTTATACATGATGATGGAAAAATAGATCTACATGAATAGACTTATAGGATTAATATTAAGGCAGCAGATGGACATTGGGCCTCCATTCAAGTGCTTCCTCAATGCAAGAACACTTTGTTCTATTAAGTTGGCATTCCACGATGCTCACCTTCCCAACACAATCACTGAAGACGAATGTGTGCATAAGCAAAAGTGGGGAAGGCAGCTGATGGTGCCCAGCTATCAAAATATGGAGCATCTGGGATCTTATAGGCTTGAAGGTAAATGAGCAACCATCTCGCTCAGAAGCAGCAAAGTCTACAAGAACAAAGAACACCAGCCTGTGTGACCACAAGGTATCAAAGGGATCAGGGATCAGGCATCAAAGAACTAAAAATCATATCACTGTAAATGAGGGGAGAGTACAGGCTGGGGACCCAAAGCCCATATATAGGTAACAGACATCCCCTTGGTGGCGGACGCTTAATCTGGTGTCAATTTGAGGATTAAGAGTGTAGGGGTGGCCTGTCACACTGGATATAGCCAATGAGAACTCTGGGTGGGCATGGCCTTCTCCTGAGAATGCTGGAAAATGCGGTCATTCCTTCCTGGAGGTGGAGACACTGTCTAAGTTCACTTCCTTGTAGACTTTCTACTGACACCACTCTCATGGAGACGCTCTCCTGACAAGACACAAGGCTCACTCTCTGAGAGACATGGCAGCTAACAAGGCACATGGCAGCATGCTAATAGACCCTGAGCCCTGGAAACTGATGGAGCCACAGGGAGACCCCTGCCAGCGCTGAGATGCTTCTACCGCCACTGGTAGAAGACTGCACCCACTGGCCTGTGATTGTCCTGACGTCATTGCACGTGCTTCATGAGTCTAAAGAAGACTTTATAGATTGGTATCAGATATATGAGCTAAAATCGGACTTATGATCTTAGACCGGACTGGGCTGGGATATTTTCTTAGTGTCCAGTTGCTCATGTATTAAACTTTTATATACATATGCATGCTTAGCAATGATGAAACATACAACTTTCTTCTTGGTCTTCAATGCTACCTCTCCCCATTATCATGATCCCAATTCTACCTTACAAATCTGGCTAGACCAGAAGATGTACACTGGTACATATAGGAACCAGAAACACGACAAATGGAATCCAGGAACAGGTTTGGGAGTAATGATAGAGAAGGGTAGGGAGACAGTGGGGAGAGGAGGGCAGGAAGGAAGAACGGGTTGAGACGACTGACACATATCACACACACACACACTCAAGGGGGACAAACAACAGAAACTGTGGGTGAAGGAAGATACCAGTCAGTGTAAGATATGAAAATAATAATAATTTATCAAGGGGTCACTAGGGTGGGAGGGAGGACAGAAAAAAGAGGAGCTGATACCAAGGGCTCAAATAGAAAGTAAATGTTTAGAAATAACGCTGGCAGCATGTGTACAAATATGTTTGATCCAATTGATGTATGGATTGTTATAAGACCTGTAAGGAACCCCTAATAAAATGATCTTTTAATAAAAATATTTTTCAGCAAAAAAAAAAAACAAAACATTTCACAATTAACAGCAGAATGCTAGACATTGTGTTGAGCACAAATGAGCCAACACAGGAAGAGTTAGAGTCATTTCCTTTCAGTATAATGAAAAGAGGGGCACTCGCCTTGCAACAACAGATGTAAAATTTTTCTGAGAAAATGTGTGGTGTTAAAAAGAACTTCAGGGAAATTAAGCAGTGATGAGTTAAAAGATCTTCTAATGCCTGTTACCCAGTCCTGATGTCACCTGATGATCGCACTGGCTGCGGTGCCTCTTCCATATGGACTTGTTGCTTTCTGCTAGATGGTCACTTGTTTTACATCAAGACTTAAAGGCCCCAAACGCTATAGCTTTTGATAGCCAAGCACCATCCACGTTCTTCACCACATTTGCTTATGCACCCATTTTGTCTTCAGCGATCCTGCCAAGGGAGGGTCAGCATCACAGAATGTCAGGGCGTTAGAACAAAATGTTCTTGCATTGAGGGAGGCCGTGAACTCACTCCCAAAGTCCAGCCACTTGGTGAAAATTTTGAGATCTACCGTGCAGGCAGAACTGGAGGCAGCACAGAACAAATCTCCGGGGTGTGGTTTATTCTGGTCATCCAAACTGCATCGACAGGTCTGTTTCCCAGCCTTTATGAGGTGGAAGCAACAAATTGACAAGGAAACATGAACGTGTTGAAAACTTTTTTAAGTTTTCTACGTTCCAACAGTTGTATAAAGGAAAATATTTGGAGGAACATTGTCAACTATACAAGACAGTGTGTATATAAATGCTATGTTTGGAGTTAGTTGAAAGGGGATGAGAAGACCCAATCAGAACTAATTGCAAAGTGAGAATTAAGTTATAATACCCTGACAGGCCTCTTTCTCAAGACTGGGAAGGATGCACGTGTAAATCTTGTGTGTGTGTGTGTGTGTGAAGCTTTTTTTTAACCAAAATTAGACTATTAGATTAAACTCAGCTCTTTTAGAATTAAACGGATCTTTCACTTGCCTACATACTTATGATTACACATTTCCCTTGCTGCTGCTGTTGTTATTGCTATTGCTAGATGGCACTGAGCGCTCACTCCGACCCACGGTGACGCTGCACCCCAGAAGGAGCCACCGTCTGGTCCTAAGCCGTCCTCACACTTCTTCTCATGCTTAAGTTCACTGATGAATTGATGCAGCTTCTGTGTCCGCCAATAACACTGAGCGCCCTCCTCGGCTTGCTCACCTCAATAGGTACAACCCCCTGACAAGCTTCTGCTAGCTTGCCAGAGTTCATAAATGAGTCAGGGAATGCTTTCTCTGCAGTCCCACCAGGATGTGGAAGGAATACACCCCAAGGAGGAGTATCTTGAAGCAGATGCATTGGTGTCAGATGGCCTTCCTTCATTTCATTTCCTGACAAGGATATAAACACGACGTCTCGAGAAATGGCCACGTCATGGTCTTCAGCTTCCCATGCAATGGAGAATGTCTCACTTGGGCAAAGATTTCCTAAGAAAAGGGAATTAGTGTTCATTCTTATCACCGGCTCTGGCCCAAGAAATATTTTAAATCAACCTAGACATACTTATAATCTGTTTGCAAAAGGAGACATGGCGAGCCTCCTCTAACTAGGACGGTCAATCTTAATGACCCACCTAAGTAAATCTAAGCAATGGTAGCCAAAGGATGCCTTTCCCTACTTCTTTAGCCCTCCTTTTAGTTAAGGAGCTCTGGTGACTGCTTTTCGTGTTGGGTTACTAACCTTGAGGTCGGCAGTTCAAACGCCCCAGTCATTCCATGAGAGAAACATGAGGCTTTCTGCTCCCATAAAGATTTACAGACTTGGAGTCCCCAGGGCCATTTCTACTCTCTACTCTCAGGTCACAATGAGTCAGACTTACCCTGATGACAGGGGGGCTGTTCTAGTTTGGGTGTCAGCGACCTCAGTCAAAGATGAACCGATTCCTGTATTGTCATTCCTTTCCTTCTTCGTATATAGCCATCCTTGCTTGGGGCCCTGCCAGTGAAATCCTCATGCTTTCATTTACATGAGCTGGTGAGTTTTTCATCCAGATGTCTCCCTAATCCTCTGAATCTTCAGGTCAGGTCTTAGTGGTTTTCTTTCCCCTACAACAAACTAATGCTTAGAGCTTCAGGGACGACATAGTCTTCCAATTTTGAGTTTTCTTAAATAAATTCAATATTAAAGCAATAGAAAATGACCTGAAGTTTATGTAACATATCATTTGTAAATGAGGGCAGCATTTCTGACTAGAGAGTCAAAAAACATTCCAGAGAAAAATGAGAATAATAAAGTGATGTGAGAACTAACAGAGAAAACATATCAAGTGCCGATAAACAGATTGACACATAACAAATGCTATGAACTCATAACTGTAATTATCATTACTAATATCTTTTTATTTATATGACTGAATGGATTGCCTTGTCAGAATTCACAAAAAGCCTTCTATCTCTCTTTAGATCATATCAGTAAGCGCACAAGGTATAAATATGATGGTTTAACCCCTACTCTTCCTCTTAAATTTTTACAGCAGGACTCAGATTTGATCCTTAGATTTACTTCATTCCAGTCACTTTCTAAAGGAGCACCTCTGTGGATTTGGTAGGAATCTATATGATAATATATTTCATTAGAAGATATTCCACAGGTGAGTAATTAGAAATTCAAGAAGGAGTCTTTCAAGTCTGCATATTAAGCCCAATGTGTTTTCCACACTGACTTTTCCCATAATACATCTGCATGTCTTTTGACTTCTAGCTGTAGAATATGCATAAGAGCGCAACTATGACCTACACTTTTGCTTAAGTGCATTCATATTACTCTCTCAGACATAAATTGGCTTTTTCCACTCCTTCACCCATTTCTTCATTGTCTCGAGAAGCAAACTCTAAGTCAGTGGTTCTCAACCTGTCGGTCGCGACCCCTTTGGGGGTCAAATGACCCTTTCACAGAGGTCGCCTGCTTCATAACAGTAGCAAAATTATAGTTATGAAGTAGCAACAAAAATAATTTTGTGGTTGGGAAGGTCATCACCATATGAGGAACTGTATTAAAGGGTCACGGCATTAGGAAGGTTGAGAACCACTGCCTTAGATGAAGGTCTTTCTTCAAGAATGATTTCTCCATACCACAACATCTACCCAAGAAACATTAAGCGCTTTCCCTTTCATTTTTCATGGCATGCTGTGTATTCTCCCTGGGGATCTCTTATGACATTGTCATGTCATGACTTGTGCACCTCTCTCTGTCTTAATAGTTAGGATAAAGACCTCTGAGGACTTCCATTTCTCATTGCTTTAGTTACAAGACTATATTGAAACATAATTTTAATGAATCAATAAGTCTTGTAAAATAACCTTTTTGTTAATTACAAGAATATATTGAAACATAATTTTTGAATGAATCAATAAGTCTTGTAAAATAACCTTTTTTGTTAACTATCCATTTCCTTACTTCAGAAACTTAGAATCATCCTAAATTCTGGTAAACATTGACTTACCTAAAATCAATCTTTGTGCTCAACATTCCACCTTGCTTTCGTTTAACTCAAGATGGTTTTCATTAACTCTTTTAAACATCAATTCGGTCCTAACCGAAAAAGCCCTGCTCTCAATTCTTGCTGTAGGAAATTCAGAAAGTAGTTTACCTTTGCCTCTCCGAACAACCGTTTGCTGGAGAGGCTATCAGCTCATTAAAGAAGTATCTTCATTGGTGTGCAGAGTGCGTCCGCCTGAAAGTTCACTGATGTCTTCTCAGAAATCTCTAGGATCGTTTACATAGAAGTCCTTGGAGCAGGTTTAGTTCTGTATATCTGCAAGTCCCTGTGGCAAATACTTCTATCTGTGATTTTGTTGGAACTATCTGCCTGCCTGATCCCAGGAAGACGTAAGGAAGCTCCTTCTGTTGCCGAGTTATAGCGGTGAGGTGAAGCCCACTCAAGAGAAAGTGCTGCCAAGATCCACACTGACACCGTGACAGAAAACGTCTTCTCCCTTTGAATTTGTCTCCCAAAAAACCATTGTTTCTTCTCATTTAGCCCTGATGGTCTTCGAAGAGCTCCTGGATCAAGCTGGAGGCCTGGGTAGATCCCAGATACTTCAGATGGTTTATCTTCTTGCCTGCTCGATGGTGTTATATCCTAACATACTGTTGGAAAATTTCACTGCAGCCATCCCTGTTCATCGCTGCTGGGTCCCCATCCTTGACAATGACACTGTCTCTGCTAATGACACTGTGCTCCTCAGTCCAGAGGCCCTCTTGAGAATCTCTATTCCGCAGGACTCAAATCTGAGGCCAGAGAAGTGCCGCCGTTTCCTCCACCCCCAATGGCAGCTCCTTCATCTGAATGGGACCTTTCCCAACATGAGTGAGCCCGAAACGGAGCCCTGTGTGGATGGCTGGGTGTATGATCAAAGTACTTTCCCCTCCACTATCGTGACGGAAGTAAGAAACCCATTTGGATTTTCTTCTGGTAGGATTTGGGGAGTTTGGGGTTAACATGAAGAATGGTCATAGCTCAAGCATTTACTTTCTAGATAGGTGTGGTGGTTAGCTCCTTCTTCGTTCTTTTAGCAGATAATAATTGCTGACTTACTTTATGCTAGGCAGTTATTGGTACTGAAGAAAATGAATTGGATAGATACACATGAGTCCCGCTGTCAGAACTCTCTTAATCTAGCATGAAAAGCTTAATGCTTCTTTAAAAATTAATTGGATGCTTAATGGAAAATGCTGTGGTTGATTAGTAATTGCAAACCTTGATTGCAAATGCCCAAACCATGCTCCCAAGACCAAAACCAGTGGGCATGGGGTCTAGCTATCAGAATTTTTTGAAGCTCTTTGAGTAGTTTGGTGTGTGATCCAAGATTAAAAATGAAAACCAAGGGAAGACCCTAACATTAGCTACAAAGTCAGGGAAGTTCATCTAGAGAGAGCCATATTGGAGATAGACTATTAAGTAGGTATATAAGTTAATGAAAGAAGCGTAGTGAGGATCAAAAGACAAGAATGTCATCTATGGCCATACCACCCTAAATGCGCCCGATCTCATCTGCTCTCGGAACCTAAGCAGGGTCAGGCCTGGTTAGTACTTGGATGGGAAGATGTCTAGACATATGGATGGTTGGAAGTTTATGAATAGGAAGGAACAAGCTACATGTGAAGGACTGAAATAGTTTCGGTCCATTTGGAGTGTAGGATATCAGAGGAGGGTACCTGGAGATGGAACTGGGCAAGAAGTCAAGGCCGACATAGCTGAGAACCTTTGTATTCCTATTTAGTTCATTGCTAGCATCCACTAAAGGGTCTGATCTCATTTTAAGCTCTGCTTTGCTGCTTTCTTTCTCTTTCAGTGGGACCTGGTATGTGAATCTCGGTCTTTAAAATCAGTGGCTCAGTTCCTATTCATGAGTGGGTCCTTGGTGGGTGGACTCATATATGGTTGGCTCTCAGACAGGTGAGTGCCACTTCCATGTCCTCTGAGTGGTTTATCCTCCTTGAACAAATCTTTACTGAGCTCCAACCATATGTTTTGCACTGTCCCACCACTACCCCCAAGCCGGTTCCCACTCTTGGTGACGTCATACAGAGTTTCCAAGACTGTAAATCTTTATGAGAAAAGGACGCTTCATCTTCCCCCCACATAGCAGCTGGTGGGTCCAAACTGCTGACCTTGGGGTTGGCAGCCCAAAGCAAAACCCTTAACACTGCCAGAGATCCAGATGCTAACTACTATCTCCAGGGAGCTACGCTCTTCGAAGAGTGCTTCCTACATGAACGGGACAGTATAATTTGGTATAACGTATCTATTCAGTGTGCTGTGCAACACAAGGGAAGGAGAAGACATCTAAACAAGATGCAAAGAAATTTCAGGGAAGGGTAGAGTTCATGTCCTGTTGTTCAGGTTACAAGTCAGCTTGTTTCTGGGAGAGAAAAGGGCTTTCGGGGCAGGCAAGGGAAGCACTGCATGTTTCAAAGTACCAATTTGTGAAACAAGGTTGGTGACCTTGACCGTGTTCTGAACCATTCCATTCCTGTGAGCTAAATGATTAAGAATACTTTCAGACGGGCCGTCAGTAGTTTGAAAGCTACTGTGTGTGATGAGCAGTCATTATTCTAGAATATTTCAGATGGGAAGAATGTACAGCTGTAATCTCGTTCCTCTGCTAATGAGATTATTTCAATATGAGTCAGACACAACGCTGTAGCAGTGGGTAAGTGTAAGGATATGATAATGCAGTAAGTGAACTGACTCCTTCCAGAGCAAGTAGTTCACCATTGCTGTTTCCCAAGCACATTGCCCATGAGGAAGCTAAGCATATCCTCATGATGTTCTGAACTTTCAACTATTCTGTGTATTATAGGCCAGTAGCATCTAGTCATCTCTCTGAAAATTGTGACCTCTGGACTGATCACAGTGAAATATCACAAAGATTTTTGGAATATATCTATGTGTGTATATAAATATGTATACATATATTGCCTCGTCTTCAGGCGCAGGATGCTGCTATATTTTGAATCCAAGTAACATGACAGCTTTAATTTAAAAAAATTACAAATCAAGATGTTTTGATAAAAACTTATACTCAGAAGAGTTCTAAAAGATGAGACTGGCTAATTGGAATTAAATTTCGAATTCTGACATCCATCCACTTTTTTTTTTAAATCATGCTCAATTATCCAGAACAGCACTAACGTGAAAAATAACTTGATTGCCCACAAACAATAGGCAACATAAGGAAAATGTCACGGGCCTCATCTTTCTCCGAAAGCGTGGCGGGTGGTTTCCAAGCGTGGGCCTTGCCATCAGCAGGCCCTCCTGTAACCATGACACCCCCAGGGCTCCTGGGCTGACAGTACTCATCCTGAAATGGCAACACATCCTTGAGGACAATGGAAAGGTCCTTGCTTGCACCCCCTTGAGGATCTGCCCTGCATGCCTTTCCCTCGAGCTGGTTGTAACTTGTATCCTTCTCCTAGAATGATTGTCACCCAGAAGATCCTAAATGTACAGGAGTTCTGTGAGTCCTAACGGGATATTGAGTTTGAGGATCGTTTGGGCAAATTCCCCTGAACGGGCTGCTTTTGTCACAAATCGCAGTGGACTGTTTCAACTTTTTCAGATGTGGGCTTTTTCAACTGTTTAGTTGAATCTCATAAGCATGCCATCGAACCTTAGCTCCTCGTAGTTGGGGTTCGCGGTCTTGGGGTCAGAAATAACCATCTAGGTGACTGTGCCCTTAACTTCACGGCATTGTCTTGTCTTCACGTTTACCATAATTTTTTTTTTTACTCCCCAATAATCTTGTGTTTGGTATTTCTTAGGTTTGGGCGCAAGTTGGTGTTCAGATGCTCTTTGCTCCAGCTGGCCATCTCTGGGACATGTGCTGCCCTCGCTCCCAATTTCCTCATCTACTGTGCGCTACGGTTTTTGGCAGGATTTGCGATGACGACTGTCCTGTCCAACTCGTTTATTCTCAGTAAGTCAGCAACCTGGGCGTGTTATTGCCGCTCTGCCTTGAATTGGCCTTGAAAGTGGCCTTTGTCTGAAATTACCCACATGCCTGTGTTTTCTTCCAGTATCAGAGTGGACGGTCCCCCGATTCCAAACCCTCGTGGTATCACTATTATTCAGTGCCTACAGTTTTGGTCAGATGCTTCTGGGAGCCCTAGCCTTTGCCGTTCAAGACTGGCGCACACTGCAGTTGACTTTTTCTATCCCCTCATTTGCCTTTTTTGTGTTCTCCAGGTATGGTTAACCTCATGCTGCTTTGTAGTAGTGGGGACTGTGATAAGACCAGACATGAGAATCAGGACACTTGAGTTTGTTTGGTTCCCCAACTTGGCTCTGAGCAGTAGCCTCCGTGTATGCTCACTGTGCCACTTAAGAATCCAAAGAATAAGCGGAAGAACCTTCTACCTGTGGGACTGAAAATATTCACTAGTCATGATGGATAACATTTTGACTGTATAGTCAGCACAAACTTGTGGTTATTATTTTTCTCAGCAGAAAAACACTGTAGTCCAGGGTAATTCATAAAGCCTACCTACTGAGTTATCTATTTAACTTGGAGAGACATTAGTGGAGATGCTTTGAATGCTTTTAGTCTTTCTGAGGGAGAGTGGATAAAAAGTAAGGGACACTATTTCAAGGAATATGGTGTTTTTTTACTTATATAATGAGTTCACAGGAATGTGAATAATTGACAGCACTTGTTTGTCTTTCCCTTTTCTTTGTAATTACTTTTACAAACACTCAACAGCAGATAACTATTTTCCTCCCCCTAAGATGAGTCCAATGGGAAATGCAGATATAGTTAGAAACAGCTCATCCACAAAGATAGGATTTCATATTTAATGCAGTGAAATCAGACTGATGAGCAAGAAGGGTATAATCTATATCATGCTTACTCATTGTTCCATTTTATCCTCATAACAACCCAACATGGAGAGAGAATTACTTTCCGCATTTTCCACTAAGCTTATCCGAAGCAGACATAAATTCAATAACTGGATCTCATAGCAAGTTTTCAACATAGCTGATAGGACTTAAACTGCAGTCTGAAGGGTTCACATTGATATCATTTGGAAGTCTTTCTTAAAGGAGAAGTTTACAAATCACGAGGGCAAATATCTTACGTCCTCTCCCAGGACTTTAGAAGGACACTGCCAATTATGCAATCCAGTTCTATGACCACCACGATAAATCTATCTGGGGGTGAGGGACAGAGACAATGTAACCCTGACTGCATAGCCTACATTAACCATGATGCCCCATGCACTGCCTATGCTTTGTTTTGTCAATGAGAACATGGGTTTCTATTCCACACTGAAATCTAAGCTCAGGTTTTATTTGAAGAAAGGGCAAATGGAGCGCAGGTTAAAAAGAAAAGTTATGTGGCCCAAAAAGGAGGGAAGATTTCATTGCTCCTGTAACCTCTTGTTTGATCAGGTGGCTGATGGAGTCTGCCCGGTGGCTCATTATCAACAACCACCTGAATGCAGGCGTGAAGCAACTTAGAAGAGCTGCACACATAAATGGAAGAAAGACTATTAGCGAGAACGTAAGCTCGACTATTATCTGCAAAAGGGTTCTGGCTAGTGAGATGAAACGAAGATGGGACTTGACAATCACATTAACCTGGGGTTCCGTGGGGATTGCGCACAGATTGGCTAGGACCGGAACTGGAGTTCTGTGAATGGGGGTCCTCTTTGATCACTGTCCTTGTTCTCATAGGGGTCCCTGTTGCAGGCATTCTGTCAAGGAATTGGACATAGGTAATGCAATTCCCTGATTTGGAATATACTGCGTCATTTGAATATAATCTGAAATGCTGTTACCCTGGATGTGTAAGGGAAAGTAACAGAAACATAATTAATTTCCTTTTACTGACTCGTATGTCCATGTATGTCACTTAGAGGACAGAAGTGTGCCTGATCCTCACCACGGTATTTTCAATCATCTCACTAAATGGCGGAAGAAGAATCGATGCATTTGAATTTTGTGTTGGTTAAGAATATTAAAGGATGACCGTCTCCTCCTCCCCACAGCCTCTCCAACATTTGTTGCTTCCTGATTTTTTAATTGGGCTATCTTTGAGGGTATTAGGTGGCACCTCGCTCTTTTAATTTGCATTTCTCTTATGACTAATGATCAGGAACATTTTCTCATATGTTTATTGGCCATTCATATTTCTGCCTCTGTGAAATTTCTGTTCAAGTCCTTTGCCCACCTCCTTAGTGAGTAATTAGCTTTTTTTTCCTTTGGGCAAGCCATCAGGGTATTGTAGATTTTAGGAAGAAGGCCTTTGTCTGACGTGTCCTTGCTAAAGATGTTTTCCCTGTCTTTGGGCTCTCTTGGTGAATTCTTTCAATGTGCATAGGTGTTTTATCTTCAGTATATCCCAATTGTCAATTTGTGCCTCCTCTGTGTTTGTGTCCTTCACTATTTCTGGTAGCCTATGTATTCCCTGTGCCAAAGTTCTCAGGTTGGTCCCAATTCCCTCATTGATGGCCCTAATAGTTTGGGGTTTTACTTTGAGGTCTGTGATCCACCTTGAGTTTATTCTTGTTCATGGAGTGAAATAAGGATCTTGCTTTATTTTTCCACAGGTAGATATCCATTTTTTTCCCGCATCACTTGTTGAAGAGGGCATCTGCTTCCCATTTGATGTTTTGGGGGGCCTTATCAAAGATCAGTTGTCTGTATGCTTATGATCCTATTTCTGTGTTTTCAGTTCATTTCCTTTGGTCTATCATTATACCAATACCATGTGGTTTGACTACTGTGGCTGTATAATATGTGCTAAAATCAGGTTTGCAAGCCCCCTCGTTGTGCCCTTCTTCTTGATGAATTCTCTGCTAATTCAGGGCTTCTTCCCTCTTCATATGAAGTTAGTAATCATTTTTTCCATTTCTTTGAAGAAAGATGAGGGTAATGGGAGCAGAATTGCATTAAACTTATATAGTGCCTTGGGTAGAATTGACATCTTTACTATATTGAGTTGTTCAATCCACAAGCATGGGATATTCTTCCATTTGTTGAGGTCACTCTTGGCTTCTTGTAATAGTGATCTGTAGTTTTCCTCATATAGATCTTTTGTTCTTTTAGTCAGGATGTGCCTAGATATTTCAATCTGTGCTTGGCTGTTGTGAAGGGTGCCACCTTTTTGATCTCTTCTGTGGCTTTACCCAATGTGTATAGTAGTCTGATATGACTTCTGCTTGTTGAACTTGTATCCTGTCCTCTGCCACACTCCTCTGTTGCTTTTCCAGTACTCCCCTTGTGGAGCTTCTGGGATTTTCCATATATATAATTATATCATTTGCAAATAATGATAGTTATACTGCTTCCTTCCCCAGGTGAATACCTTTGGTGTTTTTTGTTTTGTTTTGTTTTTTGCCTTATGCTGTTAGCTAAAATCTCCTATGCGATATTAAATAAGAGTGGGGACAAGGGGCATCCTTGTCTGGTCCCCTTTTTCAGAGGGGTTGTGTTCGTCTTTTCTCCATTGACTACCATATTGGTTGTTGGTTTTTCATATATAGCTTGTATTGTCTTGAGGAATTTTCCTTTCATCCCTATCTTCTCGAGTATCTTAAACAGGAATGGGTGTTAGATGTTGTCGAATGCTTTTTCTGCATCTATTGATATTATCAGGTGGTTCTTAATAGTTTTTTTTCAAGTCAATGTGGCCAATGATACTAATGGTTTTTCATTTATAGAGTTAGTATTAAGGCAGCAGATGGACATTGAGCCTCCACTCAAATACTTCCTCAATGCGAGAACACTTTATTCTATTAAATTGACATTCCATGATGCTCACTTTCCTGGCATGATCGTTGAAGAAAAACGTGTACATACGCAAAAGTGGGGAAGAAAGCTGATGGTGCCCAGCTACCCAAAAATACAGTATCTGGGGTCTTAAATGCTTAAAGGTAAACAAGTGACCATCTAGCTCAGAAGTAACAAAACCCACAAGGAAGAAACACACCAGCCTGTGTGACCACAGGGATCAGGTATCAGGCATCAAAGAACTAAAAATTATATCATTGTAAATGAGAGGAAGTACAAATTGGGGACTCAAATCCAATGTATAGATAGCGGGACATCCCCTTATAAAATGGTCATGGGGAGAAGTGGAGCCACTCAGGGTTCAATGTAGCAATGATGAAACATATAACTTTCCTCTAGTTCTTCAAGCCCCCCCCCCCCCATCATGATCCCAACACTACCTTATAAATCTGGCTAGACCACAGGATATGCACTGGTACAGATAGGAACCAGAAACATTGGGAATCCAGAACAGATGATCCCTTCAAGACCAGTGGTGAGAGTGGTGATACTGGACGGATGAGGGAAGATAGAGTAGAAAGAGGAATTCTACATATAACCTCCTCCCAGGGCTACAGACAACAGAGAAATGGGTGAAGGGAGACATCAGACAGTGGAAGATATGACAAAAAATGATAATAGCTTATAAATTAGCAAAGGGTTCATGAGAAAGGGGGGAGCCGGGAGAGAGGGTGAAAATCAGGAACTGATACCAAGGGCTTATGTAGAAAGCAAATGTTTTGAGAATGATGAGGGCAACAAATACACAAATGTCCTTGACATACAGTGGCTGGCTGGATGGATAGATGGATTGTGATATGAGTTGTATGAGCCCCCAATAAAATGGATTTTTTTAAGGGAAAAAAAGAACATTGAAAGGACTGTAGACTGCCAGAAGAGCAAGCAAATCTATCCTAGAAGAACTACAGCCAGAATGTGCCTTAGCGTTTTCACTGTCTCACATACTTTAGGCATGTTATCAGGAGACACCAAACCCTGGAAATAGACATCATATTTGGTAAAGTAGAGGATCAGCACAAAAGAAGACCCACAATGAGATGGATTTACACGGTGGCTACAACAGTGGATTTAGATTGATGGCTACAACAAACTCTTGTTGTTCCCTTGTCCCCGGCCTCAAACATATCAGTTTGGGTTACACTGTCCCGGGCAGTGCTTCCCTCTGTTGAACATAGGGTGGCTATCAGTCAGAACTCATTCAAGGACACCTAACAACAAGCATGTACCCTTTCAATAAATATGAGAAGGCCATCAAAAGGAAAGGCAATTGACCATGCAGAAGACACTAAGATGTGTACTTCCATACAAAATAAAATGTAAATTTATTATCCACTCAAATATTTCCTGGATACAGGTAGTTTTAAACAGTGGGTAGGACAGTAAATTAGAGAAAAAATATCTTTCCTTACAAGGTTTATAGTTTCCTCATACAAGTGAATAAGAGCATCTAAGCGAATGCAGGTGAGTGAAAAAAGTCTCTCAAACATTTTTCTTTTTTTCCATTTCTTACTTCACACCTTGAAGTCAGATCTCAGTGCACTGAATTCATTCACTCTCTCATTTATTCATTTTAAAATACATATTCATCTATAGAGTTTCTGCCTTGTGCTGAATATTAATACAGTAGTAATAAAAAAAATTCAAAATCCCTGCCTGCAGAAAAATGTATATATTTTTCTTGGAGACATAAATAAGTTAAGGGACTATTATAATTCAGAATGTGTTATGACAAGATACATGCTGAAGGTTTATTTCCCTAATATTACTTTTTAATAAATCATTTTATTGGAGGATCTTTCAGCTCTTATCACAACCCGTACATCATTTGTATCGAGTACATTTATACTTATGTTTCCATCATCATTTTCAGAACCTTTTCTTTCTACTTGAGCCATTAGTATCAACTCCTCTCTTTCCCCCTTCCTCCCCTGCCTTCCTGTCCCCCTAAGCCCTTGATAAATTATACATCATTTTTATTTTCATATCTTGCACCGTCCACAGTCTCCCTTCACCCACATGTTTGTTGTTCTGGGGAATAGAGGGTTGTGTGCCAATCATTGCAATCGGCTCCCACTGTACCCCCTTCTCCACCCACCTTCTCCCTACCCTCATGGTATCAATACTCCATTATTGTACCTGAGGGGATTATCTGTCCTGGCTTTCATGTGTCAAAAGTTCTTATCTGTACCAGTGTACAGACTCTGGTCTTTATGGATTTGTAAGGGAGGACTGGGATCATGATAGGACTGGGAGGTTGGGGGGGGGGGGGGTTTGGGGGGGGGGAGAGCACTAAAGAGCTAGAGGAATATTGTGTGCTTCATCGGTGCTATAATGCACCCTGGCTGGCTTGTCTCTTCCTTGTGACCCTTCTGTGAGGGGATGTCCAATTCTCTTCAGATGGGCTTTGGGTTTCCACTCCGACCTTGTCAAAGTGGTTGTTTGTTTTGGGTCTTCTGATCCCTGATCCTGTCAACACATCATGATCATACATATTGGTGTGCTTCTCCCATGTGAGCTTTGTTGCTTCCCTGCTAGATGCCTGCTTGTTTGTCTTCAAGCCTTTAAAACCCCAGATGCTATATCTTTTGATAGCCAGGCACCATCAACTTTCTTCACCATATTTGCTTATGCACCCATTTTTGTCTTCAGCAACTCTGTCAGGAAGGTGAGCATCACAAAATGCCAGGTTATAAGAACAAAGTATTTTTGTGTTGCGGGAAGACTTGAATAGAGGCTCACTGTCGATCTGCTACCTTAATATGTAACATATAAAATATATGTACAGAGACCTATATCCCCATTATTATATATTATTATATTTACATTTGTACATGCCTATGTTTGTACCTCTATAAAAGTCTTTTGCCTCCTAGTTCTTTCCTCTATGTCCTCTTACTTTCCTCCTGTCCCAATTTCATATACAATCTTCATTCTGCTCTCCGTACTTTCTCTCGACTTCATTGTACTTGATGAACTCCCACCAGGCATTCTACACCCTCCTCACCATCAATTTTAGAACTTTTCTAGTTCCCTTGTCCCGGTTTTGCTGGCTTCCCCTCCTCTTTCCCCCACCCAGAACTGTTGATACCATTGTTTTCTGCTCGAGATTGTGTATCCTGCCTGTCTTGTATAGATAGACATAGAAAAAAAGAAAAAAGAAAAAACAGCCTATAGATAGTTCCAGGTCTGTCTGCTGATACTTATGAATGTTTTCTAATCAGGTCTGATGTGGTGCTGAGCCCTGTCTCCTGAGTCTAAAGTCTATTTTCAGGATTCTTCAGGGATTTTTTTGCTTTGCTCCCCTTGCTGCTCTGTGGTGCTGCCCTCGTGATCCAACCTGGTGTTGGGGGGGGGGGGGTCAGACAGTCCCCACACTGACTCTAGTGCTGCCCCCCATAGTGCTGTGGGTCAGAAAGAGGATGTAATGTTCATGGGGAGGCCCACCCTATGATCCTCTCTGTGCACTGGCTGCTCTGAGTGAGAATGCCATCCTCAAGGCTTGGTGGAGCAAGATACTGTTCTTGTTCTCTCTCTCTCTCTCTCTCTCTCTCTCTCTCTCTCTCTCTCTCCCCCCCCCCCCCCCCACCTCTCTTTCCCTCTTAGTTTTTTCCTGTGTGGAATTCACCCTGGGATGTATCTTCAGTGCTGTCCTCTGTAGTGATGCTGCTATTCAGACAATGTGGCCTCTTAAGAGTCCAGAAAAGGATTAAGAGTTAACTAATAAAAAGAAGGAGGAAGTGTATTTCAGATCTCCTGCATGCCATTGTGGACAATGGTACAACTGACATAACTCCAGTGTCAAAGAAAAAAGATGGCTTATCACATTGACTCAACTTACAAAGACCTTTTAAGACAGAGTCAAGCTGCCCCATTGAGTTTCCAAGGCAGTATTTGTTACAGATGCAGACTGCCATGTTTTTCTTCCATGGAACAATTGGTCTTTCAGTTAGCAGCCGAGCACTTAACCACTGTGTCACTTAGGCTTCCTAAATGCCTTTGTTAGTCCGGGTAGACTAGAGAAACAAATTCATAAAGACACATATGGATATAAGGGGAAAGTTTATATACAAGAGGAATGGAACATAGAGAAAGCATCCCAACCCAGTCCAGTCCAAAGTCATAGTTCGCTATTAGCCCATATGTCCGATACCAGTCTATAAAGTCTCCTTCTGACTCACAAAGCACATACAGTAGGGACATCCCGGCGCTGGCAGGGGTCTCCCCATAGCTCCTCCTTTCCAGGATTCAGGGTCCATCAGCAGTATCCATTGGCGGTGGGAACATCTCAGCGCTGGCAGGGGTCTCTCTGTGGCTTCTCCAGCCCTAGAGGTCTGGTTCCATCAGGGCAAACCCATGTGGCTTCTCCCCCGGCTCCTCCATTCTCCAGGAATCAGGATTGATCAGCATGCTGTCATCTCGTCTTGTCAGTAGACTGACTCCAAGAGAAGGAGAGTCAAGTTTCTCTTCTCCAAGGGGGAAATACCAGGAGATTTTCCAGAAATCTCAGGAGAAAGCCATGCCCACACAGAAGCCTCCTTGGCTATCTCCAGATTGACAAGTTAGACTACACCCCTAGACTACCAATCATGAAATGGACACGAGTACATAACTGCTACAATGCCGAATAGAATACCCTAAAAAAGAAGAACCTATGTTTCTAAACTGAAGACTCCAGTAAAAGTAGTAAGAAAAAAACGAATCAAGGTATTCCCAGAAGACATGCCATTACTCAGCGTCAGTGAACTGAAGACATGGGTTGGCATGTGAACTCAGAAGAAACTTATTCTTAAGTAGGACTGTCTTTGAAAGCTTGCTCCATTTTCCCCCTTTCCACATGGGAAATGGTTTGCTTAAGAACTGCGGGTGGGTTTTTCCTTAAACAGAAATATAAGAGACATATTTATGCGTGATTTAGTACAGACCATGATGCCTGGCACTTTATTTGGATCTCATAAATGTCTGTTGTTGCTCTTGTCATTGAAGTTTGTGAGATCCATCATGCAGAAAGAAGTGGATGCAGCCCAGATCCAAACATCCATTTTCGATTTGCTGCACACACCCAAACTGCGTGTGAGGATCTTCTGCTTGTGTTTCATAAGGTAAACTCCACTTAGCAAGGATGAAAAGACTTTTTTTTTCTTCTTAATTAGGCGAAAGTTTACAAAGTTCCCATGATCAGTTTTCCATTCAATGGTTCATGACCATGTTGGTTCATATCCTTGATTGCAGTCTTCACAATGTAATGTCACTCATTCCACCACCTCCCTGAGTTTCGCATTAATTTTTTTTAATTTGGTAAATATATGTGTAACAAAACATCTGCCACTTCAATGTGTTTCAAGTGTACCATTCAGTGGCATCAATTGCCTTCATCATGTTGCTTGACCATGATGCATTCACCAGTTTTTCCACCACCTCTAAAGAAGCTGCTACTTTTAGACGCCATCAAGTCAGTTCCAACCCATTGTGATCCCATGCACAACAGAATGAAACACTGTCTGGTCCTGCCCGGTCCCCACAATTGTTATGTTTGAGACCATTGTTGTAGCCACTTTCACTAATGGGAGTTAGAGAAGTCTTTCTATTTCCATAAAGAATTACAGCTTCAGAAACTGACAGGGGCAATTATGCCTTACCCCATAGGGTCACGATGAGTGGACATCCACTCAATGGCAGTGAGTCTTTCAGATTTTGTTTTTATTTTTTTATTTTTTTGTTTTTGGGGCATCACTGCTCTCCGGCGGTGGAAGTAGGAGGCCTAGCCTTGCTGCTGGATTTGAACCTCCAACCCAGTGGGCCGCAGTCCCGCGCACAACCACTACACCACCGGTGCTCAGCCTGAGTCTTTCAGATTTTGATGACTATTCCACAATCCATATTTTAGTCTATTTGTTGATCGGCAAGTAGGTTTTTCCTAGTTGCCTAGTTCACAATTAGGAGTAATGGTGTTTTATAAAATAAATAATAATTTATGTCTGGTTTATATCTAGGAATTGAATTGCTGAGTTTCATACATATATGTATGTTGGGTTGTAGTAGGTTGCAAACAATATTTCAAATTGGTTAAAACAATTCACACTATGACCAAAAAGTGTAAATTTTGGTTGTTCCATATATTTATAAGCCTAGTAATTGTGAAGTCTTTTTTCATTTTTAGCTATATCAATGGCTTATGTTGTGTATTGTGGCTTTCATTTACACTGTCCTGACTATGAGTGGTGTGGAACACCCTTTCTTTCCTGGCTTTTGTCCATTTTTTCTTAAGTTGTCTGGTTTTTCCACTTATTGAGTTTTGGCGAGGTCTTTGTCCTTTTAAGATTTCTATTACAAATATCTCTTCCAAGGGTGTGGGTTGTCTTTCCACTCTTTTTTTTTTCTTTCCACTCTTTTAATGATGTGTTATAAGAAGCAGAATTTCTTCATTCCATTGAAGATCAGTTATCGTTTTATTTTAGGACTGGTGCTCCTTGTGTGCTGTTAAGAAATCTCACGTTCTCCAAGTTTAAGAATATGTTCTCTGATGTTTTCTTTTCAAACCTTCTTTTAACTTTTCACAATGACATGTATACCCTATTTTAAATGAATTGTATGTAAGATTTGAAGTGTGGATCAGGGTTAATGTTTTTAAGATATTTATTGATTTTTCAATGATACTGATGACACTCAGTGACACCGACTCAATACTATTTATCAAAAGAACTGTTCTCTCCACCCCACCCCCACCCCCCACCCCCGTTAAATTGTAGAGACGCTATTGCCATACACCAGGTGATTCGATGTGTGCAATTCCTGTCCTCTATTCCATTGTATTTATCACTATATCTTGCTGAAATGTTTATACAAACTCAAGAACATGTTTGGGTTTGAAGTTTTGTCTCCCAGAAATATTTTAAATCAAAGATGAAGTTATTTTAATAGAAAGAAGAGCACTGAAAATGTTGTCTAGTCATGATTTGTTTTTATCACTAAGGATACAAAATAGTGCCTGTGTTCCTTTTCTTCATCAGTCTTATTAAGACTTTCTGAAGTTTAATAACCACTTCAGGTAAATAATTTTGTATAAATTGTATATTTGCTTTTTACCTCCCTTACCCTTGCTAATTCTCTTTATCTGCTCACTCAAATTTCATTTGTTTGTTTTCTGTGTGTGTGTGTGTGTGTGTGTACGATCTTCCATAGGTAGACAGTCTATTGACTTGTACGCTTCACTTTTCTCTACAAAACACATTCAGACCTAGACTAGCTCTTGTCAGTGTTATCAAAGTTCTAGCCCATGTTGCAATGCAGTATTTTCACTCTATTTCACTCTTACTTCCATTTTGTGTGAGTCCAGGTAGACTAGACAAACAAATCCATGGACTCACATATGGATATAAGGAAAAGGTTTATAGACAAGAGGAATGGGACATTGGGAAAGCATCCCAACCCAGTCCAGTTCAAAGTCATAAGTCATAGCCCAGATACCTGATACCAGTCTATAAAGTCTCCTTCTGACTCATGAAGTCACAGACCAGTGGGTGCAGAGTCCCGGCACTGTCAAGGGTCTCCCCATGGCTCCTCGCTTCCAGGGCTCAGGGTCCATCAACAGCATCCACTGGTGGTAGAAGCAACTCAGCATTGGCAGGGGTCTCCACATGACTTCTCCAGCTTCAGAGGTCTGGTTCCATCAGGGCAAGGCCATATGTCTTCTCCTCTGGCTCCCTCAGCTCAGATGCTGCCATCTTGTCTTGTCCATAGTTTGTTGTCTCTGAGATTAATTCCCAATAACTGGGGAGATAGCTTCTCATCTCCATGAGGGAAATATCGTGAGATTTCCCAGAAGTCTCAGGAGAAAGCCATGCCCACACAGAGGCCTCATTGGCTACTCAATGACTGTCTCCAGATCGACAGGCTAGACTCCATCCCTACATCTCAGTCATGAAATTAACATAAGCACATGACCACCACACATTTTGATTCTCTTTTGACCCATAAGTTATTTATAAATGTGGTGGCTGAATTTAAAACATCTACGGATACCTGACCTATCTTTTTATCCTCTGTGGTCAGTTCTAGTTTAAATGCTCTGTATGATTTTTTTCCTTTGAAATGTATTGAGGATCACTTAATGATCCAGACTATAGTCTGCTTTTAGCAAAATGTTACACATAAAAAACATCAAATAATGTGCTCTTGCAACGGCTGGTTGTAGTGTTCGATTTAGATTCATAAGTTGAAATTGGTTGAAACTGTTGTAAGCTTGCTTAGTTTTGTACACTTGTATTATCAGCAACTAAGAAAGATGTGTTCTGAAAATGCCAACCACGCTATAGGTTTATCTATCTTTTCTAGTCATTGAGTGGCCACAAGAAGAGACTCATAATTGCTAACAAGTCACTGCCAGAAATTCTTTGTCAGATTTCCAGCATCAGATACATTTTTAAAGGAGCCCTGCTGGCACAGCGGTTCAGCATTCCGGGCTAACCAAAATGTTTGTGGTTTGAACTCACAGGAGAAAGGACATAGAGATCTGTTCCTACAAAAATGACAGCCTAGGAGTCCTAAGGAGTTGCTCTGAGTCAGAATTGATCCTACTTAACACAACAAAAAACCACTCTGTGTTCAAGCCTTTTGACCCCATCATTGGGGGATGAGCTCAAATTTCACGTTAGTTCTTCCTCCATAGCTGGTCTTTTAACTGTCACTAAAATATGTATTTGTTTGCCCTCTTTTTTCTTGGGTGTAATACAAAATTGGGACAAGAGTCCAATTAAATACCCTATCTCATAATTGCTAGGGTGGTGAAGAATATGCTAGTTTAATACAGTAGAGTTAAGTAGTCTACAAAAACAGAATGGGGCATTTTTTTTCATTAACCTTGACCAACAACTTCCTAAATCAATATTATGGTCCATCGTAGGATCTTGGGGAATGCTATTGAATAGGACCTTTAGATATTAGGGAATGTTACTCAGGCTTTAAAGCATACAGGAGGTGACTTGATTCTTTTCTTCACTACAGATTGTCAGCTCTCCTATCCTATTTTGGACTGGTTCTCAACCTGCAGGACTTGGGAAGCAATATTTTCCTGTTCCAGGTTCTCTTTGGAACTGCCAGCCTCACAGCCAGATGTGTTGCTCTTTTGACAATGAACTATGCAGGGCGTCGACTCAGCCAGATACTGTTTATGTTCATCATGGGACTTTGCATTCTAGTCATCACTTTTGTGCCCCAAGGTGAGAAAGACAAGAGTTTGGGTTTAAAAAAAAAAAAAGCTACTCCTCATTTTTGTTGGCGTTGTTTAAGTGTCACGGAAGCCATCCCAACTTACAGTGACCCTAAACACAACAGAACAGAACACGGCCTGGCCCTGCCACATCCTCACAATTATGCCAATGGTTGAAACTCACTGTTGCGACTACTGGGTTCATGCCTCTTATCAAGGCCCTTCCTCCTCTTCGCTGTCCCTTCTCGGTACAAACATGAGGTCCTGCAGGGTCTCTCCCGATGATATGGCCAAAGTAACTTGCAATGAAATATCACCATCCTCCCCTCTGAGGAGCAATCTGATTGTACTTCCTCCAGGACAGATTTGCTTCATTGGCACCGTGCTTCAAAGGCATCGATGTTTCTTTGCTCTTCCTTACTCAATGTCCAATTTTACATGCATAGGAGCCGAATAAAAATATCATGGTTTAGGTCCGTGCTCAAAGTAACACCCTTGCATTTCAACACTTGAGAGGGGTCTTTTGTAGCAGATTTACCCAATGCAATGTGTCATTTCATTGCTTGGCTGCTGCTTCCTTGAGCATTGATTGTTGATCTGAGCAAGACAAAATCCTTGATGACATCAATCTTTTCTCCACTGACCGTGACTATTGGTCAAGTTGTCCAGATTATTGTTTCTTTGCATTGAGCTGGCGTCCATACTGAAAACTGCCATCTTTGATCTTCACTAGCAAATGCTGTAAGTCCTCCTCTCTTAAATGAGAGTGTGTCATATCATGGGCTGCTAATAATGTTAATAATGTTTCTTCCCATCCTTCTACTGCATTTTTCTTCACATGAACCGGCTTCTTCAATTATTTGCAAGAGATTAACTCAGTATGATGAGAGGATACAGCCATAATGCACATATTTCCTTATTGTAAGCCTTTGTTCTGTTTCCACAACGAACTCCTGAGCCATGTGCAAGTTCCTGTGAACACAATGAAGTGGTCTGGAATTCCCATTCTCCCCAGGCCTATCCAGACTTTCTTGTGGTCCACACAGCAGACTACCTTGGCATTGTCACTAAAGCAAAAGTAAACATCTTCCTAGTATTCTCTGCTTCCAACCAAGTTCCATCTAACATCAGCATTAAGAGCCTTTGTCCTTTGACCTCTTCTGAATCCAGCCTGCAACTGTCGTTGAATGATCTTCAGCAAATTCTTAGTCACGTGGGATACCAATACTATGGTTCAATTATTTGTGTACTCTGTTGGGCCACCTTTTTATGGAATGGGTACAGATATATAGATATATATATAGATAGATAGATATCTTTCAGACAATTGGTCAAGTAGCTGGCTTCCAAATTTCCTAGCACAGACAAGTGAGAGTTCCTAGTGTTTCATAAGTTTGTTGAGACATTTCTATAGGCATTCCATCAGTGCCTGGGATCCTGTTTTTGGTTAATGCTTTCAGTGTAACTTGAACTTCTTCTTTAAGTACAACTGGTTTGAATGACAACTAGCTCTTTTTGGTACAGTGACTCAAGTATCCTCACCATCTCCTTTTGATACTTCCTGCGTCAGTCAATATTTTGGCCATAGAATCTTTCAATATTACCTGGAAACTTGAATATTGCTCCTGAATTTTTCTGTTTAAGATACGCTGAGTGTGTTCTTCCTTTTCAGTTTTCTCACTCAAAGTCTGTACATTGCATTATTATTTTTTACTTTTTCTTCTCAACCTGCCCTTTAAAATTTTCTCTTCAGCCCTTTGGCTCCATTATTTCTTTCATGTGCCTTAGCTAATCTGCAATTAAAGTAAGTTTCAGAGCCTCTTTGGACATCCACTTTGATTTTTTTTCTTTATTTCCTATCTTTTGAAGGATCTTTTTCTTTATTCTTGTATGATGTTCCTGATGTCATCCCATTGCCATTTATCTACCACACAGTTAATGCCTGAAAACCTCCCATGCCCTTTTTCCTACTTATTTTGGGATTTATAGATGCTTCAGTCCAGCTTTCCTGGGTCTCACTGAATCTCCTCTCTCTCCAGAAATGCAGGCACTGCGTGTGAGTCTAGCAATGTTGGGAGTTGGTGCTTCTGCCGCCACCAGCACTAGTTCTTCCATCCACCAGATTGAACTCATACCCACTGTATTCAGGTACAAGAGCTAATGGTTCACTTTTCTAGGCTCAAAACAAGGTTTCCCCACCTATCATCTTTGGGGAGTAAAACTGAGACTCTTCCGGTGTCCAAAGGCCACCTGTAATAGAAATAATGACAGTTCTTTATAGTCAACGTTATGAAAGCTGGCTTGGTCCCTGAGACTGTGCCAGATGCTTTAATGTAGGAGTGCTCAATACATTGATCCTGACCCCTAACAATAACCCTAAAACTAACTCTGACCCTCACCCTAAGTCTAACACCAACCTTCATCCTAACCCTAAATTGTCTAATTTTTTTAATGCCGTGCAATTTATCCACACTTCATTTGGGAGCGGCTAGTAGACCGTGATCGACTTATTCAGCACCCCTATTTTGAAGCACCATCTCATTTAATTTTAGAAACCAATTTACAAGCTCATGCTATTGGTATCTCTATGTTAATTATGGTGAGGCAGAGTTTTAAATTAGTTATAAACATCATGATTGAAAAGGTAGAAAATAATGACAGCAATTCTCATAACCATGGGCTTTTTGCTAGGATCATTATATTTACGTATTCAGCCATTATATTATCTTGTATAACACCATCAAAACGTTTCTATCTGATGATACTCTGCATATATAGATTTCCAAGATTTTTTTTCTGTGTGTATTATTTGCACTCTAAGGGCAACAGCTTCCGGAATCAATTTAATGGCTGGTTGGTGTGGGGCAGCCCTGGCTCCTCTCTTCATGACCCTAATGGTATATTCAAGCCAGTTACCTTGGATTATCTATGGAATTGCCCCCATCCTGGGTGGCTTTACTGTCCTACTCCTTCCTGAGACCAAAAATCAGCCTTTGCCTGACACCATTGAGGATGTGGAAATTGAGTAAGTTAAATCTCCAAGTGTCCACTCAGGGTACTGTATGCCATGGGTTTATGATGGGAAAGACCAAAGGCCATTTGGCACTCTCTACAAGAGTCCCAGGATGGCACCATCGATTAAGCACTTGACTTTCAACTGAAGGTTTGGCAATTTAAACCCACCAAAAGGTACCTTGGAAAGAAGGTCTAGCAGCCTGCTTCTGAAAGATCACAACTGTCCCACACAGCACACCAAGGGTGACTGGGGGTTGGAATCAACTTGGTGGCAACTGATTTGGCTTTCGGTTTTTTCCTTCATGCAGACACTTTTAGTGTCTTGTCATGTCCCTGTCAATCAATTTAGTGGGAGCCTCCTCCTTAGACACAATGGTGGCAGATCCCTTGTGATGGTCTCTAGAGAGCACAGACTGCTGTCAGAATCAACTCAAAGACAATAGGATTGGGGTTTTGAGTTCAGAGAGTACAGAAGAATTGTTGAGTGGTACGATCAGTTAAAAAGCTCAGGTACTACCCAACGCCCATCTGTAGACAATTGGATACCCCCCCTCCAAGGGTTATAAGGAAGGGATGATTTAACCAAGGTGTAGTATAGCAATGACAAGTCACACATCAATCCTCTAGTGCCTGAATATTTCATCTCCCTCCCCCACCACCCGCCCACTACCACGATCCAGTTCTGCCTTACAAATCTGGCTAGACTGGAGTATACACATTGGACAAGAGCTCTTGACACCTGGCATTCAGGAGAGGTTACAGCCTTCAGGAACAAGAGTGGGAATAGCAATATCATGAGAGTAGGGACATGGTCAGTGAGGGGGAAAGGTGAGAAAGAGGGACCCATCACAAGATTGGTTATATAGCCCTGCCCCCCCACGGGGACAAATAACAGAAAAGTGGGTGAATGCAGACAGTGGGCAGTATAGATATGAAAAAATAATGATAATCTATTATGATCAAGGATTCACGAAGGCAGGTGGGTGTAGGAGGGAAGGGGAAAAAGAGGAGTGGCATATATACATATGATGCTGCAACATATGTATAAATAGCCTTGCTACAATTGATGTCTGGAATGTTATAAGAGCTGTTAGAGCCCTAAATTAAGTGACTTTTTTAGAAAGAAGCTCAGCAGCTGACCAAAATTTTGGAGGCTCAAGTCCACCCAGGAACATCTCAAAAGAAGAGCTAGGCTTGTTACATCTGAAAAACTAACCGTTGACGCCGTGGGTGAAGGAAGATGAGATTTTGCTTAGGGGGCAGTAAGTTCATTTTATTGGTGATGGGAAAACTTGGGAAAGGATACCGGCAGTGGTTGTACAACACAAAGAGTATAATCGATGGCACTGAATTATACATGTAAGAGTTTGGTTGGAACTGGTGAACGTTTTGTTGTGTATATTTGTGCCTAAAGTTGAAGGGGGGGAATTACATCAATCTGGAGAAAAAGAACATGTTCTAAAATTGACTGTGGTAAAGATTGTACAACTCTTCTTGATAGGCTGGAACTACTGACTTGTGTGATGTGTCGATGAAAATTTTTTTAATCAACCATTGAGAGCCATGTGGGGCACAGCTCTCCTTGGACAGACAAGAGGTCCCCATGAGTTGGGATGTGCTCAGCAGAAAATGTGGTTGATATCACAGAAAAGCTTGGGCCAGCCTGAGCAGTCGATTTACTATGAAATGGAAACTAACTTCATGATGAATGGCACATACTCTCTGCCTTCATGGGAGACACACACCTCTGCTGCTTTTTCACAAATCTATTAGGACCTAGGCCGGCCCTCTAACTGAATCACTCATCATACCAATGAGTACCTGGCATGTTGTGGGAAAGGAAATAAAGCTGTCTCCTGAATGCAAAATTGATGCTTCGGTCAAGCCATAGTTGGAGGAGTGTAGCACAGAGAACAAGGCGCGGCAAAAAAAGAAAAAAAGAAAAACACTTTGAAAGATGTAAATCTTTTACAATGTCTGTGAAATGCAGTCAGTGTTGGGGTCACCAGTCATAGAAATGTTGAGGTGATAAAAGTGAATGAGATAGAAAAACAGGTTTTTAAGTAGGAAAAAAATCCTTTAAATTGTTTAACCATCCCCTCTTGACTTCCTTAAGATGTTCTCAATCACAGGCAACAGAGTCTTTTCCAGCACAAGACAGTCCATTTGGTAGATTTAATGAGCTCTTTTATGCAATCGTTCATGTTAATTTCTGGGTGCTTTCGAGTTACACAACGATGGGCAAAGAATCAGTTTGTGAAAGGGTTGTAGAACTTATTCTTGCCTTTTCTTTTTGTACCTTGGTTTTATTTTTGTGTTCCTCTTTCACAGCAGAAGAGACTTGAGAAAAGCAGAACAAGAGGAAACTGCCATAAAAGTAACCCAATTCTAAGGAGCTCCCAAGAGGTGGCTGTTGATCAAAGGCAAAGCAAAATGAGGAGGAAAGAGTCAACAGAATTACCTTACGCTTCTAAAACTACTCAAGGACAAATGAATGTCACTCAGCATTGTGCCACTAAGCATATCGATTTTCTCAAAATAACATATGGGCACAAGGAATCCCATAGAACAATCTTATATTTTCTGGAAGAAGTTGCAAAAATCACTCCAAATTTACCTGGAAAATAATAATGTTAATAAGATTGTTTCCAAAAAATTGGAACACTGCACGAAAGGGGGGATGGATGGTGTGTGATGACTTTTATCTCCTTTATTAAAATTCTATGGTAATTTAAAACAATAATAGCAGATACAACACTAAATCAGAGAAGACCGGGCAGAGACCCAAGCATATGTCATATCATATTTGACATCATATCATAAGGAAATTGATAATGGGCATGCAGAAGTTATTGAATTAGAGGATGTTTTATTGTGCATATTTTTGCCCAAACTGAAAAAAGTGACTAACAATGAGCACAAGGAAGAAGAAAATGTAAGATTGGTTGTGGTAAAGATTGTACAACTCTTCTTGATGTGATTGAACTATTAAATTGTGTAATCGGTGGATGACATGCCAAAGGAACTGTTGTTGTTTTTTAAGCTCACAGAATCATTTACACTTTCAAATGAAGTAACAGAAGGCTACTGCATTCTTTTCCATGATGAGTGCCTTTTACTTGCACTATACTTTCTTGTGCAGGAAAAATAAGTCTGGAGTTGGGTTGTGACTTTGGGTATCGTGAATTACACGAAGATCGCATCACATAAGGAAATATCTCTTCTGAGGAAGACCCTCGATAGGATTGATTGACAGTGGCCACAGCAATGAGCTTAAACATATCAAAGCGTGTGAGGATGGTGCAGGACTGGGCGGGCTTTGGTTTTGTTCTGTTACGCATGGGATGGCCCCGCATCAGAGTCAGCTCAATGGCGGCTAGCCACAGAAATCCAGGGGTCTAAGACAAGGCTGCTGCTCAGTCAGTGCTGGTGGCTCTGCTTTTCCCAGAAAGACTGAGAAGGCGTTGGACCTGGTCCTCAGAAATATTTTCCTGGCAGTGATAGAGAGAGAAAGCAGAAGAGGACAAACACCCAAGCTCAAAGCCATCTGCCTTTTATGAGATAGGAAATGGCATCCCATGACCTCTGCCGTATTCAATTCATTCTACTCATTGGAAGTTCATCAATAAGTTTAGCTCATAATGAATGGTAGGGGATTACACAGAGGCACTAAATCGAGGAGACGGGGATAATTGACTGACTTTTTAGATACTTCCTACTACATGGTATAAACAGCATCCCTATCTTCAACTTCAACTTCAACTCCCTATCATTAGTCTCCATCCTTATCCTCTTTCCTTGTTCCATTTTTCTTCCCTATCATGAATTAGCACATCTGATGATTTTTTAACATAAATTTCCTTATTGCCTAAAACAATGTTTGGAATATACTACATACCAAATACATATATGTGCCATATTGAATGAATAAATTACCACAAGGAATATCAATGAGTGCTGTAAAAGTCACGGGGGCCGGGAAGGTGGAATGGTACAATTTGAAACAGTACAATGAAGAACATTAATCAAAAGGGATATTTTCATTTGATTCAGAATAAGGTGATTATAATATTTTATTTTTTATTTTAATAAATCACTTTATTGGAGGCTCTTACTGCTCTTATAACAATCCATACACACTGTGTCAAGTGCCTTTGTACATATGTTGCCATTATCATTTCCCAAGCATTTTCTTTCTACTTGAGTCTTTGGTAGCAGCTCCTCTTTTTCCCCCTCACAGTACTTTAGTAACTCATTTTTCAACAATTACTTTCCACAATTACCATGTGTGAAGATGGTGACAGATGATTTTGTTAGTCTGGGTTGACTAGAGAAACAAATTCAAAGACACTGGGATGTGTGTAAGAGAGGACTTTATATCAAAGAGAAATGATACTTTAGGAAAACAGTCCAGTCCAGATCAAGTCCATAAGTCCAGTATCAGCCCACATGTCCGAATTTACAGTGTGTAAATTCCTCTTCAGAATCATGCAACGCATGCCATGATGCTGAGTGCAGGAAGATCACAGGCCAGTGGGTGTAACGTCTTGTGGATCCAGTGGCAATGGAAGCATCTCAGCGCTGACAGGGATCTCCAAGTCACTCCTTCAGCTCCAAAGTTCTGGCTGCCGTCAGCATGGCTCCCGGTGATCGGCAACAGGAATGTCTCACATAGAGTCAGTGCATCTGGCCTTCAGCAAGCTATTGGTCTCCACGGCACCTCCCAAATGAAGCCATCAAGCTGTGACCTGATTGACAGGCTAAACTCCGCCCCTTCACGCTTACTCGTCTCAAGTTGGCACCCGATTTGGTAACTACCATAATGATGGATTAGCAATGTCTGACTTCGGAAGAGATTTGAGAGCGTCGGGAATATTGTCACCAGAAAACAAGCATGGGATGAGCTCCTCATCAACGATCCGAGAGGTTCCACTAGGAGGGATCTTCTGCTCTTCCTGGGAGCGAGAAATTCAACTTAAAAGCTAAGTAGATCCAAATTTCTTAAAGTGGGAAAGCAGCAACACCTGCTGACAGACTCCCTTTTACCGTGGACCAGCAGCTTCTGGGAGCCCTCTTCCCGGACACAGTTGATTTTTCCCGGCCAATCCAGCCAGCCAAACCTCTCACCTTCACTTATGACATTTTTTTCTTAACTGTTTTGTTCACTGGTGCCCTCCTCATGCATACACAGCCCCATCCACATGCTTCACCTCTTCCCCTATAGCACACATGTACACCCTCTAACCCAAGCAACAAAAATCCCCGCCCCAAAAGAGGTTTTATTTTTCACTTAATTTTATTTTATTGGGTTATGTACTTTTGATCTATTACAGTACTGTTATAATATTTTTTCTGATTCTCTCCCACTTTCTTCTCTGGGGTCCTCTTCCAATATAACCCCACCCTCCTGAGAATACACATTCCCCCAGGCAAAAGCAGGCAGGCTTGGAGTATCCAGGATACCCACCCAAACGAGGACTTTTTATTTTATCCCTTCTGAGTGCATTGACACACTCACATTCATCCTGCCATAGCAACAGCACTTCAGCACCCGCCCCCAAGTCACACCCAAGTCTTGTCTCTCCTCTTCCCTGCATATCCACCCATTATCTTTTTCCTCCTGAAATATATTTCCATGAAACTTATTAATTCTGATTACCCCTCTTAAAATACATTTTCCCATGATTTTTAGGAGACGTGCATGACTTCTGTTCCCAAGACCACCCCCTATAATTTCTGTAAGGAGTCAGCGTTCCTATTTATTCCCTTGTAACTAATAAGCCCCAACACACTTGAGCACCTTTTTACTGTTGTTAGTTATATGATGATTGTTAACTTTCACCATCGTGAGTTTCCCATTTTAAATGGGGTGGAAGGGGAATCCGTAAGAGAGGCTTAGCTTGGGTGGTGGGGGGGGAGGGGGGGCTCGGTTATCTGATTGTTTGCAACTATCTCCCGTTTTCCGTGTTGGAGACGCCCATGTGGAAGTGGGTGGTGCCAAGATCCTGCCACCTGCAGGTCCCTCAGACATGATTGCTTGGCGTAGGTCCTGAAAAGGTGAAATAAGAAACATAGGCTACAAAGCTGCCGTCACATAGGTCTCTTTGTCTCTATGAAAGCATGGGAAATAATTTTTCTGGAGACTTCCTCTGAGCAAACCTTACTAGTTATGTGTATGATTACCTTTAAGCCAGGAGCCCTCGTGGCATAGTGGGTTACGTGTTATGCTGCTAACCATAAAGTCACCAGTTCAAAACCACGAGCATCTCTTCAGGAGAGAGATGAGGCTATCTACTCTCTTGAAGAGTTGCCGTCATAAAAAGGCACAGGAACACTAGGACGCTGTCCTAGAAGGCCACAGTGAGCCGGAACTTACTCAGTGGTAGTGAGTTAATTTGCTGCCTTGATGCTTCCTACTTACTAGGAAGCCATTTTCCAACATAGTCACATTATGCTAAATCATTATGATAAATTGCAGTTTGGGGGGCAACCCGTGGGCTTGCCTCTGTTAGTTATTTTTAGTTGGTTAAGAGTAAAATTACTTTTAAAATTTTTAAAGAGTATAATTGTTCTACGTCTTCACCTGCTTCGTGTGTGCGATATTTGTATATCATGTCCATCAGACGTGGAAATCATTTCTCTCTTTTGTAAATTAAAAGTTGATGTCAGCTCATGTTAGTCGGTAGGCCTTTCGAGAGCAGCAAGACCGAGATTATTTTCATGAATTTCTTAGCCATTTGCAGTTATTTTGAGTGTTTCCCCTCTTCGCTCCTCTTCTAGGTGGAACGATCGACCTTTTGCCAAATAATCTCTGTTACTTCTGTACAAAAACAGTGCAGCTTACACACAGTTTGAAACTTTTAGGCTGATACCCATTGGTTTCTGATAATATGTTCACTGTACTATAAAAAATAATAGACGAGCCATGGTTTAAAAACAGAGACTAGGTAGGTACAAAGGAGAAAGTCAAAATCAGTCAAATTGTACAATTAAGAGATAGCATTGGCAGTGAGTCTGGTTTTTTGTCTCGCTTTGATTTTTTTTTTTGATGAGTCTGGTTTTGTATTATTGTTTTGGGTTCCCTGAATGGTACAAAAGTTTAACAGTCTCAACTGCTAATAAAAAAAAAAAAGTTGGAGTTTTGAGTCTATCCAGAAGCACTCGGAAGAAAGGACTGGCAATCTACTTCAAAAAAAAATCAGCCATTGAGACCCTCTGGAACACAGTTCTCCTCTGACACACACAGAGCGCCATGAGCCTGGATCCACTGCACAGCAATTGGTTATTTTCCACTGTAAAGAGCCACTGATCTGATGTGATACAAGTTTGCCCCGTGTGAATTTCTAATTTGTGTTTATCGCCGCCATTTGACTTTATGTCTAGGACTTTTTCCCTCATCTTCAAATTTCCTATTTAAGTTTGCTCTTGACTACTTATGATTTCATTGTAACCAAATCAAAATATATGTTGACATTAGCTGTAGCATGAGGTTATTGCATTGAAAGCCAAATGCTAAATTAACAGTTGTAGTGACATCCCTTTGTGATCCTTCATTTGTCCAACCAGGTCCTATATTTAGCATATAACCTTTATTTGTTCAGTGAATTCTGATCATATACCAATATTTAACATGTATTGGGGTCTGATTTGGGGCTATTTTCTCTTGAGAATCCATCTCAACTATTGGTTAAATAATGAGTCATCACTATTTTGAATAAGTCAGTGTTAACTGTAAGAGTATTTCTTCCATTAACATAGAGCTAAGTGTACCCTCCCTCATTTTAATGGTTTTATTGACATGTAATTCATAATTCGGTAGTTCGATCATAATAAATAAAGTTGTGCAATTACCGCAATTTCAGAAGATTTTCCTCTTTCTTGTATTCATTATTGTTAGCTTCTCATCCCGCCCTGCCCCCCCATCTCCCTGCCATGCATCGAGGGAACTATTAATCCAGTTGCTATCTCTATGGATTTGTCAGTTCTGGATTTCATATGCAGAAAAAACAAAAAGTCAAGAACAATGACAAAATAAAACAGGAAAAATTTCAATCAAAGAGAAAACATTAAAACTAGAACAAATTTTAAACAGATCAAAAGAGAGATCAAATGAATGATAAGGTATTACCTTTTTTTCATTTTCTGAAGTTGTTAATTTGGCTTTTTTGTTTGTTCTCTGAGTCATTTTATTGGGGTCCCATACAACTCTTATCATAATTCATACATCCATCCTTTGTATGTCAAACTCATTTGTATATTTGTTGCCTTTATCATTCTCAAGGTGCTATATTTTAACCTAACATCTGCAATAGTCCACTTTACACTGCACTTTGTCTGTTAGCAATAATATTCACATCCCTGAACAACCACGGTCAGAGGGAATTCACTGGAGACTTAATCCACATGAGGACTGCAAATAAACATTGGGCTTTTATGGTAGCCTTCTGCAAACCGGGTGTCTCGAATCCAAGCTCCTATACCATTCCTTCCATCAGATTTGGATTTTGTTATTTACAATCCTTGGATCATATAGGTTTGTGTACGTCTTCCATGTGGACATTTTTAAGGCCTCAGATGCTATTTTTTCTAATAGCCAGGCACCATCTGATTTCTTCCCCACACTTTGTTATAGCACGCTTATCTTCAGAGACCTCTTCATGAGGACAAGTATTGAGGAAGGCCATGTCATAAGAACTATTTGTTCTCAGATTATGGCTACAATTAAGTGAGAACTCAAAATCCATTTATATATCTATACTTTATATACGTCCCTGATCAATGCTAGAGACAACATGGTCATTTTATTAAGAAAATTATAAACCACCCCATGGGGTATAAGATAATTCTTTTGATAGCATCATTAATTTATCCAATAGTATGGAATTTAAGACATTGTTGAGAAAAAGAGTATACATGCACAGGACAGCTATTTAAACCATAGTGGATTGTTGACTTGTACACATTAAAAAGGTGAGTGACTGGACACTATTTGCACAAACAATAACCCTCATTCTCATGACTCATCTTTGGAATCCTTATTCTGTAAATAGAATTTAGAACTATCTGGAGGAAATATTTTTCAACCTCGTCCAAATTATAAGATTCTCATTAGCATCATCTTCTCCACGACCACATGGGAAACTTCTTCTTTTTCCTTTTTTTATCTTCTCTGATATTTTACAATTTTCTTCATCCTTGTTGAGCTTATTCAAGAGAGTTTACATTTAATCCTACAACTATACTTTTTTTTTAAATCCATTACATCTTATTTATCCTAAATCTTTAGAAAAAAAACAGCGAATCTTTTTTTCCTTTCAGAAGTGGTGTTTGATCAGCACCCAACTTCTGGGGGCACTTTAGCATCGGGTTATTTTCATGCAGGTGTCACCAGGCTTTCTTTCTGGAGAACTCTGTCTGTGAGGGGGAAACAAAATGCAGTCAAGAAAATAGGCAAGAGGGTGAAGAGAAAACAATGCATAGGATAACCTTCTATATTCAGAATGAACTGGTTCAAACCAATCCCTGCCCTGTCGGCACTGGGATAGCCCGTGACCCAGAAGGGTTTGCGTGACACAGGTGAAGGAAACAACAATCCTCTTTGGGAAAAAGGAAAAAAATTGAAGAAAGGCACATTGGAAGTTGTTACTCTCACCCTAAGGGTCTATGGCCATTGGGTCTGAACTCAGCGTTCATCCACAGGGTCCCCATGTTGACCTGTTTAGAAATGCTTTCCTATCATTCCTTATTTAACCTACTTTCTTTCCCTATCCCTTTCCTCCTCCCTCCATAATTCCCACTTCTATATGAACAGAGGGCGCAGGTATCCTGCCAGGCTTCCCTTCTCTCAGATAGTTGATCAACTGTGCACTGGAGTTCTGTATCTCATTTCATCCTTCTCCCTTGGTTACAGTGATCATCTAGGGACAGGATCAGTGCCCTCCTCTGTGCCATGGCAAGGATATCTTGAGGCTAATGGGCGCTAAAGAAGGGAGGGGATATCACACTGGTACAGAACTGAAACATTCAGAAGTGGGGGGGTCCACTTCCCAGGGAGGGGGCAGGGAGAATGTGCCATGAGCGAGAGGCTAAAAGACGGGCTTCTGTCCAAAAGCTAATGGTGAAGGTTGGAAGCTAAGGAGTCTTGGTTGGAGCTGGACATCCTTTTGCTTAGAGACTCACGGGATCGAATCATTCAAGCCTGACCCTTTGGGAAAACCGCAGACCCCGCACCCAAAAGTTCTGGGCTCCTCAGCTATTAAATCTCCCCCCACCCACTCACCCACCCCAGACCTGGAGAACCCACCATTCCCAAAGACCCTCTTGAATACCGACTCACCGGTTCTCCACATCCTGAATCGTATCAGGCAGAGGAAGCTCTCTGGTTTCAGGAAGAAAAGAAACAAAAAACCCAGCGAGGATGGGGAGGACACCATAGATGACCCAGGGCAGGAGAGGCATATAAATGGTTAGTGTCATCATGAGGGGGGCCAGTGTCCCTCCAACCCTACTGGCCACTAAAATGATTCCTACAGCTGTGCCTCTGTGGATGAGGGGGGAAAGAAAAGCTGTTAACTATCCATTATGTTCATTTTATTTGTGGCATTTTTCCAACAGTTATCTTGACATATAAGTCGTATAGCATACAATTCAATAGTTCAGTCAGCTCGAGAGGAGCTGTGCAGTCTCCACCAAGATCCAAACATCATCTTCACTCTTGTACACATTGCTGTTAGCGCCCCATTTCCCCCCAACCTCCCCTGCCAGACCCCCTTAGCACACTTACTGTCTCTATAGTTTGGCCTATTCTGGGTTTCACATCCAGAGAAACACTCAAAACTTCTTGTATGTTTTTATGTGACGGTGAGCGAAATCAAAGCATAATTATTAGGAACCAAAACTCCAGGGCAAATACTTGGCGTTGAGATTTCCCTGCCACCAAACCCAACGTATGATTTTGTAAATCATTTGTAAAGTCCTTCAGTGCACCTTAAATTTATTTGGCCTGTGGGACCTTTTCAGAAAGAAAATTCCTCAGCAACCCCACTCCCTTGGTAATTAAAAAAAATTTAATAGCCCACCACTGATATTTAATATAATACAGTTGAATATAATTGCATTTAATATAATGTAGTTGAATCTCAAAGCAATTGTGCTGAGTGGATGCGACTGATTATGTGTATCTATCATATGAGAGAGAATATAGCCTATAATAATGTATATCATATAATAGCACTTATTGTATAATAAAATATATTAAACAATTCTGTCCCCATAAAATTCTAGGCAGTGTAACTTAACCTGTAGTGGCAGGAAGCAGATCAGCAGGACAGTAAGAAAAATTGACGAAAATCACATATAACCTCCCGTAGTAAGGATATAATCATTAGCTTGAATGCTTACGATCAAAGGGCTACATGGAGTACACTTGTGTACATCAAATTATGTGATCTTATTATAAATCGTTTATACCTGAATAACAATGACCACGCAAAATCCGGAGGGGAAAAAAACACAAGCGAGTTTGAAGATTTGGTTAAAAATAACCGAGAGAATATTGTGCGAGTTCCATGGAGGAAAGGCAGTGACATTATAAACCAGGACAAAATGAAACAAAAACACATTATTTTACACCCCCCTCTTGCACCCTCTCACTCACCACATTTTTGTCCTTAATTGAAAATGGTAAGGCAAAAAAAAAATATATGTACTCTAATCCAGTCTACAGTGTGGATCTCTGCTTTTGCAAGGCCCTCCCCCCCCCACTGCCGGGAGGGGAGGGTGGTATCACCGTGGGGGGAGCACTACCAACACCTTTCCGTTAAGGCCACCTCGAATGTCTGATGTCTAGAGCTGCCTTGAAGGTGGCATGAGATGAGGCCGTAAAGCAAAGAGGGCTTCCATTAACTACTTGACCGTTCCCTGTTGGCGATCCTCGTGGCATTTCATTGCTATGGCTCGGTGCCATGAAGTTGAATCCAACTCAGGCGACCCCCCCCCCTTTCTCCCCCACCTCCTGGGTCTTCTGAGCTGAACTCTTTAGGGAGCCAGATGACCGCCTCTTTCTCGTCCAGGTCAGCTGGGTGCCCTTGAACTGTCTGTCTCTGGTTCGCATTGGAGCGCTTCACTTGCCCTGGCCAGGGCTTCGCGGGGACCATTCGTCTGATTCCCATTTTTTTGGTTGGGTGTTTGTTTTTGTTTTTTTTCCCCATGATTTTATTGGGGGCTCTTACAGCGCTTATAGCACTCCATACATCCTACGTATCAAGCATATTTGTACACATGTTGCCATCTTCATTTCCAATTATTTTCCACTTGGGCCCTTGGGATAAGCTCCTCTTTTATTTGTTGTTTTTGACATTTACCCAGGCACAGCTCGACCCCCCACCAAATGCCTCTCAGCGGACAAACAACTCCTTTGCCTCTGCCAAGGAGTCCATCATGGTGTGTACCTGAGCACGGTGGGCGTGAGTTCATTCCGGTAGACGGAAATCCCGGTGGAGGTGGCTGACACCGTGCAGATTCCCAAAGCCGCCAGCGCCACGCTCAGTGTCGGCATTGCTGGGGGGAAGAACAGCCAGTCAGACACACAGAAACTCAGTGGGAAGCCCCTAATTATGGGCGGGAGACACCAGGTGGATAAGCGGCCACAAGATGAAAAAACATTACAGGTGAATCCACAAAGAGGGAACAAGGATGGTTGGTCAGCTAGGAGACACACACACACACACACACACACGTGTGTGTCAACCTCACTGGGCCTTAAGCAGAGAGTCAACATATGTGAGTTTATTATGCCCAGTCTCCCACCCATTGCCAGTGAAGACCCGAGAGGGAGAGTTTGGCAGAAGTCTGTTCTATTTTGGTAAGCCTACTTTTTTTGGTTTGTTTTTTTTTTTCCACGAAGACTGACTGAGCAGATGGGCTTCTTGTGTGAGTAATAACTAAATAGGAAATAGCTCAGTTCTGTCTTTGAGCGATCAACAATTCTGGGGCAAGGACCCTTTCAAAGGAGGGTCAGTATTGCATCAGTTACTATCCAGAAATGCGATTTAGGAGACCATGAAAAGGAACAGGAGAAGCTGATTCCATAATACTGCTTCATGAGTAAGTAATCAAAAATAGGAACTGCTATTTGAGGAAAAAGAAATGTCAGATATTGGGACCATGGAAGGGACAATTTAATGATGCAATTATCTAGACAATAAGGGGAAAGGTCTGTTATGGTACAGTACTTCCTTTCTGGTGAGGACGTGCATTCCGCATGAAACTATTATATGAATAAAACTGTCTTGTGGCAAAATGAAAGGTTTTCTTCTTTTTTAAAACTGCTCTGCCGTGGACTCCCTACTTGGAGGGAGGGGTGGAATTACAAGGTAATAGAATTTTTTTCAGGCACTTTTGGAAGCTGTCTCATATAATATTCCTGTGCTCGTTTTCATCATGCAACCAGGCAAGGCTCTTGCACCCAGGAAGACTTTTTCTAAGCCAGTATGCCTCACAGTGCGTTAATACCAAATCCTTAAGCAGATGTATAAGGAGACCAAACCAAAGACCACTGCTATCTATTTGAATTTATTAAATCCATTGGACCTTATCAAACAGAATAGGGCTGCCCCCCCCACACACACACACACAGGGTTTCGAAAGCTATAGAAATGTTTACAATTTATAAATCTTCACAGGTTTGTAAATCTTTTCAGAAACAGACCACCATCTTTCTTTCAAAGAGTGGCTAGAGGATTTGAACCACCAACCTCTGGGTATGCAGCTACGTATTTTAGCCACTGCACCACAAGCGTTCCCCCATGGATGCATAGAAATCAAACAATGGGTTAATTCTTGAGATTTTCTTTGAAAGAAGCACAATGCAATGGACTCATCAGTGGAGAATAAAAGAAAAAGAAAGAAAACACTGAGTGTTGTAAGTCAATTCTGACTGAGAGCAAACCCTGCAAGACAGAATAGAAGTTCCCCTAGGAGTTTTCCGAGACTGTCACTCTTTACAGGAGTAGAAAACCCTGCTTTAACCACCTTCTGCTCACACCATGAGTGAAAAAAGGGTTCTTACCAAAGGACTATGGAGATGACTATGGAGAATACCTTGCCATCCAACTCTGGACACGGAGAACAGTGTCATCTTAGCCATATAGATGCCAGGCAGGGCTACGAAAAGTTCGCCCTCCTGAACAGAGTGACTGACAAGAGGTTGGGAGAGTAAACTTTGCAAGGTCAAAGAGGGCCGCGTGATTCCTGTTTGAATGATTCTACAAGCGGATAGGCATTGCAACCCATGAATCAAAAAGAAGCAGGAATTGTGCCTGACTCTGTCCAAGAGAGTTAGCTTGGAGACGTTACAGAAGGAAGCAGAATGGAGAGGGGAATGTGCAGGTGGGCCAGGTGAGGCGCTCCAGATTTGGTGAGATGTCAAGGCAGCACGGAGTATTAGCCCTTGATTTCAGGCCTCACCTCTCACAGTCCCTCCTGCCTCTGGTCAAAAAGCAAATGCTCTGGGGAACTGTTCTAGTGACACTGTAGGAGGAAAAAGGGGCAACCCTTGTCGATCGCTGTGTAGACACCTCTGCAACATCACCCAACTACGTCTCAGCATATCCCCTTACGGATTTTTGACTCTTGACCCCATCCACTACTGGGTAGGCAGTGGATAGAATGGGTGTCACATAGAGTTCAGTTCCAAACCTTCGACTCCAGTCAAGCAAACTATAACTCAACTGTCGTTGAGTTGATGTCAAGACAAGAAGAAGACAGCACTGCCCTTGGGAGTTTCTGAGACCATAGCTCTGTACCACAGGAGGAAGTCTGGTCTTTCTCCCAAGGAGCGGCTGGTGGTTTTGAACTGCTGATCTTGTGATTACCAGCCCCACTTGTAATGGCTCTACCACTAGGGCTTCCCAAGATTCTATCACCTCCCCCTCCCAAAAAAAATATTTCCCACTGACTCCTTCTGCAAGAAGGTATGAATAATGTTGTCCCTGAGGAATAGCCACACCCTTTCCTCAAAGCCCCAACTTCTCTCACCTTGGGCCACAAATGTAGTGACCAGGATGAAAAGTCCACTCAGGAACATGAACGATATCTGGCTGATGCGACGGCCCAAATGATTCATTGCCAAAAGGGCAATACATCGAGCCGGGAGGGTGGCAGCTCCAAAGAGAACCTGGTACAGGGAAATATCACGCCCCAAATGCTGCAGGTTGAGAGCCAAACCATAAAAGGTTAGACTGATTGTAAATCTGTTGAGCAAAGAAAGAAAGACACAGCCATTGAGATCATGAGTTTGGGTCCAACGGTTGATAACAACACTGACCCTGACAGGCAGGGGTCATTAGTAAAGAAGAAAGGCTGGGTCCCACAAGCTAGTTGAGGGACAGAGCACTGAATTCCTCCCAGGTATTAAACCACCACCGCCTGGACAGCAAAACCATCCTTTAATTATCTGCAGATTCAGAAAAGGGAGAAAAGGAAGGCAGACTCACTAAGGTCCTCAGAACTTGAAGAGCCGCACCAACCTCTCTCTCCCTCTTTATTTTCCTCCCTCGAGGATCCTGCCAGCTCTCTCTTGCTCCACAGGAATGGGGGTGGGGGTGGCGATCATCTCTATATCCCGGCGTGGGCCTTAAGAAGTCCACAGCTCACCAACACCAGGGAGCACAGATACCAAGGCAAACCCCAAAAAAACCCTGTGCTCACAAAGGACCAGGAAAGGGCGGACTGAGCCAGCAAGACAGAACTTGACGGCCATGCCTACCATTCCGGAGATGAACTCCACCAAGAAAGCTATGGCCCTCGCCTTGCATATCAGAGGTGAGCAGAGTCTGTGAGCAGAAGTCCTGCTGTGCTGAGACTAAGTCCTCTATCTGCAGCGCAGTCAGGGGGTAGCAGCACTCCGAGCTAAATTTCGGAGTGGAATTCAGGTTTCTGAAGCACCCTACAGTCATGAAGCAGCAACCTTCCGGTCTGAGTCTGTGGATGGAACGTCGCCATCTGTCCCCATTCTATAATGAAGTGGCAGCCCCCCTACTGGGACAAGCCTATAGGTGCATCCTTGTTTCCCATCTCCACTCAGAATAACAAACCAGCAACCGTGCTGGGACAGTCTGAGCAGAGCTCTGACCTCCACCCTGCCCAGCAGTATTGAGGGGGCCCCATGCCTCAGTTGAGTGAGTAGGTGGAGTCTTGGATTCCCATGCGATGCTATGGCGATGAGGCATCATCACTTCCTCTCCACCTTAGTGACAGTGGCCACAGGCACTGTGCAGCGGCACCCTGTTGGCTGTACTAACCTGCACTAATGCTGACGTGCTGTGGAGACTTCAGCGTGGAGTCCAGTTCTCTGGAGAGTGCAGGTAGCGCAAATCAGAAGAGCACTCCAGAGAGGCTGTGAACTAACTTGGCATCTGCACAGGAGTCGTTCCCCCCCGCCCCCCGCCCCCACAATGAGACAAGACTTGCATCTCTAACCTGAAAGAGTTGGGTGCATGCCAAGCCTTGTTTTAAATTTAATTAGATCCAGGAACTTATAATACTCAAAAGGTTTGGCTATAATTCAACAATCACATGTTGATTGAGGAAACATGACAGGCGCTAACCCCTAACATGGCATAGGTGTTGGAATGCTCAGAAAGGATTTTGTAAGGGCTACCATAAAAATACACAGAGGCAAAAAATTATGAATACTCCTGAAATACATGAGGGAAAAATTGTCAGCAAGGAAATAGAGATAAGGAAATCCAGGACAGATGATCCCTTTAGGACTAGTGGGGAGAATGGTGACTCTGGGAGGATGGAGGTAGAGTGGAGCAGAAGGGGGAACCAATGATAAGAATATACTTATAACCTCCTCCCTGGGTTATGGACAACAGGGAAGTGAGCAAAGGGAGACATCGGACAGTGTTCAATATGAAAATAATAATAATAATCTATAAATTATCAAGGGTTCATGAGGGAGGGGGAGTGGGGAGAGTGGAAAAAGGAGGAGCCAATCCCAAGGGCTTAAGTAGAAAGAAAGAATGATGATGGCATCAAAGGTACAAGTGTGCTTTGCATATAATAGATGGATGCATGTATGGATTGTGCTAAGAGTTGTATAAACCCCCAATAAAACGATTTTTTAAATATGAAAATAAAATTAATTGATAAATTATCAAGGGTTCTTGAGGGTGGAAGTGTGGAAAAGGGAGGGGGAAAAGAGAAGCTGATACCAAGGGCTCAAGTAGAAAGAAAATGTTTTGGAAATGGCAATGGCAACATGTGAACAAATGTGCTTGATATAATCAATGCATGGATTGCTCTAAGAGTGGTAAGAGCCACCACTAAAATAATTATCAAAATTTTTTTTAAAAAAGAGATGGACTCAAACCATAGTTATTTTTGTGACACAAACTTAGAATTTTAAAAATCTTCTAAAATTAGGTGGAAGAAATATATCATTTGAGTTCTGCTTTCATGACTATAGAGACATCTGACAATTTGTTAGGCTGCATACTTATTTTTAATTGAGAAATTAAATTGCACTTTTTGTAAATGGCACCTCGAGAAATGAAACTTTAAAAGGAAAATGAGAGATAGAGATAAGAAGAGACAAATGAAAATTAGAACAGAAGAATATAATCATCAATATTTAACACTCTCAAGATGAACTGTCCAGCAGAACGGAGGAAAGAAAATATTAAATTGGACAGATCAATGTGGGCAGGTATTACTGAGGAGGTTCCCGCTCACAGCAACCCCATTTATAATAGACAAAGCACCGTCCAACCCTATGCCATTCTCACAGCTGTGCTTCTGTTGAAACCACATTGTTGCAGCCACTGCGGCCCTTCGTCTTGTCAAAAGATGTTCCTCTGGCCCTCTACTTCACCAAGCATGATGCCCTTTTCCAGGAACTGATCTTTCCTGATGTGTTAGTCCAAGTCGACTAGAAAAACAAATCCAGGGGCACTCGTGTGTGGAAGAAAGGGTTGCATCTTAAACACTAATTGTATATTAAGAAAACATCCCGACCTAGTCCAGTTCGAGTCCGAAAGTCCAATGTTAGCCCATATGTCCGATGCCAGTCTATAAATTCCTCTTCAGATTCATGCAACACGGGCAATGAGGCTGAATTCAGGAAGATGACAGGCTTGTGGAAAGTCTTGTGGATCCAGTGGTGGTGGAAGCATCTCGACACTGACATGAATCTCCACAGACTCCTCCATCTCCAGGATTCTGGCTGCCACCAGCCCAGTTTCATGTGACTTGTCAACAGGACTGTCTAGCAGAGAGAGAGTGGGTCCAGCTGCCGATGGATGAGCTACTTATCACTATTCAATCTCCAAATGAGGTCACCCAGCTGCGACCCGATTGACAGACGAAACTCCACCCCTTCACCCATAATATGCTCAGGTTGGCAGGCCATCATGTAACTATCACACCTGATAACATGCCCAGAATATGTAAGATGAAGTTTTACTATCCTCCCTCTTAAGGAGCTATTTTTGGCTACCCGGCTTCCCTGGCAGATTTGCTTATTGTTCTGGTAGCCCACGATACTTTTAATATTCTTCCCTACCGACATACTTCATAAGAGCATCCATTCTCCTGCCATTTTCCTGTTTTGTTTCGCATGCATATAGGTAAAGTGACCAGATTTTAAGCAGGACACCATTGACCAGGATGCGGTTGGGGGGGGAGGGTGGTTGTTGATTAAAAATTTGGTCTATATGGAGCAGCAAAAATTTTCATAGAATGCAAAAATAGTATTGTCACATATCTATTTTAATTTTGAAACACCGTGGGACGTTGTTAAATTGTTTAAAAGGGGGGCATCTGGTCACTTTAATATAGGGCAAGTAAAAATACCCTGTCTTGGACCCAGGTACACCTTAGTCTTGCTCTTCAACACTGAGAAAGGTCTGGTGCAGAAGACTTGCCCAACGCAATGCCTGGTTCGAGCTCTTGACGGCTGCATCCAAGAACATTTTGATTGCGGATACAAGCAAAATGAAATCCTTAGCCATGTCCATCTTTTTTTTTCTGATGCTTTCTGTCAGTCCAGTTGTGAGGATTTGGGACTTCTTTACACTGGGTTGTCATCCACACTGAAGGCCACAGTCCTCAATCTTTATCAGCAGTGCCTCAAGTCCTCCGGACTTTGAGCAAGCGGGGTTGTGTCATGTGCAAATCACAACTTGTTAACAAGCCTCCCTCCCTTCTTACATTCTTCCTCCTACAGTGCAGCGTCTCAGATTAACTACCCAGCATAGAGGTTGAATCGATTTGGCTACAGGATGCAACCCTGGCACATTTCCTGATTTCGAACTATGCCGTAATCTTTTCTTCCACTGGCAAGCCTGCCGCTTGTCCCACGAATAGGTTCTGTATGCGCACAGTGAAATGTCCTGGGATTTTCCTTCTCAGTGCTATCCATAGTTTGCTGTGATCCACGCCGTTGAATGCCTTTGCGCAGTCAATAACACACAAATAACCTTCTTCTTGGTATTCTCTGCTTTCAGCCAAGACCCATCTGATATGAACAGTGATAGCCCTCATTCCATATCCTCTTCTGGATCCGACCTGAATTTCTGGCGGCTCCCCGACAATTGACTGTCCCAACTACTGTTGCATTATCTTTAACGAAATTGTACTTGCCTATGATATTAGTAAGATTGTTCAGTCCTATCCACATCCTGTCGGCTCACCTTTCTGTGGCATGCACATAACTATAGATCTCTTCCAGTGAGTTTGTCAGGTCGCTGTGTTCCACATTCCATGGCACAGATGTGCAAGTTCCTCTACTGCTGTAGCAGTTAACTGAAACATTTCTATGTGTAGTCCGTCAATCCCTTGAGCCTTGTTCTTTTCTCTTGTTTTGCTTTTCACCAGTGCCTTTAGTGCAGCTTGGACTACTTCTTTCATTGAACGCATTTCTTGATCCTAGACTACTTGTGAAATAGTAACATATCAACCGATTCTTTTTCAGTGTAGAAACTCTATTTCTTCCATCTTTTTGGATGCTTCCTACGTCATTCGATATGTTACCCACAGACTTCTTCAAGATTGTAAACTGGGGCTTGAGTTTTTTTTTCCTGCAGTTCTTTTGTCTTGCAAAATGCTGAATGTGTTCTTCCTGTTCAGCTTTGTAACTCCAGGTCTTTGTACATTTCACTCTAAGAGGTCATGTTGTCTTTTTTGCTGAACTTTTGAAATTGTCTGTTTATCACTTTTATTTCATCATTTCTTCTATTTGCTCTATTTCCTCCTATATTCAGGAGGAAATTTCAGAGTCTTTTCTGACATCCATGTTGGTCTTTTGTTTCTTTTCTGTGTTTCTTGTGTGTGTGTGTGTGTGTGTGTGTGTGTGTGTGTGTGTGTGTGTCTGGGTATCACTGCCTCTGGTGGTCGTGGGCGCTACCCAGTGCTGCTCCTTTTCTGTATTTCTAACAACCTTTTGCTTTCTTCGTATGTAATTGGGATTCTCAACCTTCCTAAAGCCATGACCTTTGAATACAGTTCCTCATGTGGACCTTTGAATATAGTTCCCCAAGCATAAAATGACTTTCCTTGCTACTTCATAACTGTCATTTTGCTAATATTATGAATCAGGTAACCCCTGTGAAAGGGTCATTTGACCCCCAAAGGGGGTCAGTCTAAGACATGAAAAAATAATAATTTATAAATTATCAAGGTGAGGGATGGGGGGGGGGGGTAGATGAAAAGCTGATACCAAAGGCTCAAGTAGAAAGAAAAATGTTTTGAAAATGATGGCAACAAATGTACAAATGTGCTTGACACAATGAATGCATCTACATACTGTGATAAGAGTTGCATGAGCCCCCAATAAAATGATTTTTTTTAAGAAAATGTTTTGGAAATGTTGACAGCAACATGTGTACCAATATGTTTGATACAACGGGTGTATGGAATGTTATAAGGGCTGTAAGAGTCCCCCAATAAAATGATATATTAAAATTTTAATAAGTCAATTAATTATTTTGTATAAAAAGAACTACCCACAGACAATTAAGTAGATAAGCGCAACATTGGAATTTGAAAGAACCCATAGGAGGCAGTGACTTTATGTAATTTGGAAACATTTCAGAAAAGCAGAAAATGGTTGCACAACTCTAAGAATGAATCAGTGTCACTCAGTGGTGCATGTGCTGACTTAAACTGGTGAATGTTTTACTACATATATTCTCAACAAAATATTAAATAAAGTTAAAACAACAGCAACAAAAAGGCAATCTATGGATAGCCTTGAGAAGAGGGGAATTCCAAACCACTTCATTGTGCTCATTCAGAACTTGCACGTGTCAAGAGGCCGTTATGTGAACAGAACAAAGGATGGTGCAAAAATCAGGAGAGATGTGTAGGGGGGTTGTATCTTCTCACCATACTTATTCCATCTGAATTCTTAGCAAATCATCTGAGAATCTGGATTATACCAAGAAGAATGTGGTATCAAAATTGCAGGAAGGCTTCTTAGCAACCTGCAGTATGCACAGGAACGTTCCCTTGCTTGCTACAGGTGAGGAGGATTTGACGCTGATGAAAATCAAGGCTTGCAGCCTTCAGTATGGATGACAACTCAATTCCGAGAGAACCAAAAGTATTGGTCCTCCCAACTAACCCAGTAAGTCGTATGATAGATAGGGAAAAGATGGAAATTGTCGAGGGTTTCGTCTTGCTTGGAACCACAATCAATGCTCATGGAAGAGATCAAAATGATGCCCTGCCTTGGAGGCACCCACCCCACCAGACCTCTATAAAGTCTTGTTGAAAAACAAGGCGGTTAATTTGAGGACGGAGGTGTGCCTGACCCAAGTCATGGCCTTTTCAACTGTCTCCTATACACGCGAAAGTTGGACGTTGAATAAGAAAGAGGGAACAAAAACTGATGTGCTTGAATGGTAGTGCTGGAGAAGAAACCCGAAAATACTGTGACCTGCCAAAGCACAAACAAATCCGTCTGGAAAGAAGTGCGTCTAGCACGGGCCTTGGAAGCGAGGATGGATAGACTCTGTCTCTCGAACTTCGGACAGGTTGTCAGGAGAAAGCCGTCACTGGAAAAGAAGAGGGACGGTGCAAAACAGCAAGACTCCCAGCAAGGTGGGTTGACCTTGTGGCTCCAGCAACGGGCTCAAACAAAAGAACGATTGTGAGGACGACTTAGAACGAAGAGGGACGTCGTAAGTATTGCTCTGAATCAGAACCAACTCCATGCCGCCTTAATGACAGCCAAAGCGAGTCGTTCTACGGCCTAGACTACCTCAAAACATAGCACTTGCCAAAATACCTTCTGGTACTGCTGCCTCGCTTTCTATATAGTGTTCAGGGCCCCCAGTACGGTTGGGATCTTTCGTAGAAAAACAAGAGGGTGAGGTTTGCATGACTGTATTGTTTCTCAGACCTGGGGAGCCTACCTCATAAACCAAAGGATGCACATTCTTTTACGCAGGTTGGGTGTGCGAAACAAGTCACACACAGAAGCTTTGGTCTGAGCGGTGTCCAACTCCTCCCGCATGGCGAGTCTCAAAACCTTGAATAACGAGAAAAACAGACATCTATCCATTGCCGAAAAAGAAGCTTTCTACCTGGGAATGTGACAGGCCGGGTGGGGGCGGGGGAGTGCCCTGTGCACCCAGCAGGAATGGATATTCTGTTTCAAGGAGCTTTCAGTCTAGTTCAAATATAATCGCTAAACAAGCAATACAGTGGTGAAAAGTGCTACAAAAGAAATGAGAGGGTGCCATCGGCTCGGTTCTGAGCCATAACGCAACAGAATGCAGCACTGCCCAGTCCTGCACCATGCTCATAATTGTTCCTACGCCTGAACCCACTGTTGCAGGCACTGTCAGCTCACGTCATTGAGGCCCTCCCTCTGTTCCCGGCTCCTCCACTTTACCAACCATGCTGTCCTTCTCCAGGGACAGGTCTCTCCTGACAACGTGTCTAAAGTATGTAAGACGAAGCCTCGCCATCCTGGCCGCTAAGGAGCACTCTGGATGTACTTCTTCCAGGACGGTTTTGTTTGTTCTTTTGGCAATTGAAATAGAGATTTTTTTAAAGGCATGGTCATTTGAGTCCACAGGGTGATTGTTGCTGTGGGGTTTTATCAAGTTAGTTCCAACGTATAACTCCGTTGTACACTGTGGCGGTCATGTACTTGATGTCAATTTCACAATTGGGACTGTAGGGGTGGAGTCTAGCCTGTCATTCTGGAGATAGCCAATGAGGCCTCTGTGTGGGCATGGCTTTCTCCTGAGAATTCTGGGAAGTCTCGCGGTCTTTCCCAATTGGAGAAGAGAGACTTGACAGAGTTTCTTGGAGTTGGTCTACTGACAAGCTGAGATGGCAGCATCCTGATCGATCCTGATGCCTGGAGAATGCAGGAGGTAGAGGAGAGACCCCATGGGCTTGCCCTGATGGAGCCAAACCTCTGGGGCTGGAGAAGCCTCATGGAGACTCCTGCCAGAACTGAGATGCTTCTACTGCCACTAGATGCTTCTGATGGACCCTGAGCCCTGGAAGTGAGCAGCCATGGGGAGACCCCTGCCAGCACTGGGATGTGTCTACTGCTTCTACTGCTGCTGGACACACAAGACTCTGCACCCACAGGCCCGTGATTGTCCTGGTGTCATTGCACATGCTTCATCATTTGGAAGGAGATGTTATAGACTGGTATTGGATATATGGAATAATATTAGGACTTATGACTTTGAACTGGACTGGGTTGGGATGCTTTCTCAATGCTCCATTCCTCTTGTCTATAAACCTTTCCTTTATATCCATATGCATGCTTATGAATTTGTTTCTCTGGTCTACACCATCCTCACAAGTGTTGAGTCCATCGTTGCAATCACCATGTCAATCCATCCCACTGGACGTCTTCCTCTTTTGCGTGGGCTCCCACCCCTAATTCACCAAGCACAACGCCCCTCTCTAGGACCTAGTCCCTCCTTGTAATGCAGTGAATTATTTAATATGGACCTTCTAGTCATAGTCTTTGTAACTGCTGCCAAGTGACTTGTTTTCCCGATACATCTAGGGAAGAAGGGGTAGGAATATGCTGATTGGAGTCTATGATTCAGTCATGAGTGATTGTTAAGAGGGCTAATTTTTTTCTGAGTAAGTAGATAACTAAATTTTCTTACAGATAATCCTGATATTGATTCAACACTTTTTCCATCAAATTTATAAGATAAAACAGGGCTTAGAACTGGATCACTTGGCCCTTTCTCTTCTTATCCAAGAGGGTTCATTTTTATTGCCATTCCTGTTGGATATAAAATGAGCCATCTCAGAAGCAGGAAATGGAGGTTTCACTACCAGTAAGAGAAAAGAGGCAAGGAGTGCATCATTTGGATCCTCAAGATCCCTGCACATTTTACCTCCTTGGTCCAGGACACAGCTTTGACGCCACAGGAGTAGCAAGAGTAGGTGAGGAGCTGAAGGAGGAGACAGAGGTTGACTTTCCAGCCCACAGAACATGCACAGCTGAGGGTCTAGGGGTGCGGAGTGCCTTTGGGTACTGAATTGAGAGAGCGGAGTTATTGGCCCACAAAACTGAGTGCCTTCATGTTGACATAGCAGAATGGTATCCCTTTGAGGCACGGATTGGTAGCCCTAAAGGAGCCTGCACAAGCAGGGCAGAGGTCAGGCCAAGTGATCGGAAGCCAGAAAGAGGCTTGTCTGTGGGCACAAAAGAGAGGAAATTGTCCTGACTGGAAAATCATATTCTGAGCATTTCTTACCTGAATTGTACCCTGCTAACTTCCCTACTAATCCCTTTAGTGTGGGCATTATGTGGCCAGGTCAAAGAACTCCTGAATCTCAGGCACAGGAAGTAGAAAAGATGGTGCTGGTGTCAGAATGTAGGTTAAAGGTATGGAAAATGGAGGCATGCCTGACTTCAGCCTCATGGAAAAGGACCTTGGGCAGACAATACTGATGAGGCTAATTCTTCCCAGTCCTGCTCACCCTCCACCCACTGTGTGGATGCAGAAGGTCAGATGCCACCCCTCATGTCACTTTCCTTTTTACATTTCTAATAGCAAGGCCAACATGGTGAAGTCTTGCCATCTTAGATTTTAAGGAGCTTGAGGGGTACAATTCTTCCATGACAGATCTATTTATTATTCCAGCAGTCAATAGGAGAGTTGATATTCTTTGTCAACATAATTCAAAGGCACCCATTCTTCTTCAATCTTCCTGATTCATTGCCCAGCTTTGGCATGCAGACCAGGTCAGAAACTTCGCGGCTTGAGCCAAACACACCTTACCCCTCATAGTGACACGTTTTTTGTTTTTTGTTTTTTTTTTTTAGCATCACTGCTCTGGTGGGAGTGGGAGGCCCAGCCTTGCTCCTGGAGAGTTGCTGCTGGATTTGAACCGCCAAGCCAGTGGGCTGCAGTCCCGCCACAACCATTACACCACCGGGGCTCAGCCCATAGTGACGCTTTCTAACACTGCAAAGAGATCTTTTGCGGGAGAATTACCTAAGCCAAAACACTGTGTGATTTCCTGACTGCTGTTTCTATTAGCATTGATTGTGTGTCCAAGTAAAATGAAGGCCTTAAAGCTTGGACCTTCTCTCTCGTTCTCATGGTATTGCTTATTGGTCCCGAATAATTGGTGAGAATCTTTGCTCTTCTTACAGTCAAGTGAAAGCCACACCTCTGGCTGCAGTATTGGGTTTTCATCGATTCTCATCAGTGAATGTCTCCAGTCACTTTCAACAAGCAAGATCGTATCATCTGCATCTCACAGGTTGCTAATAAACCTTCTTTCAATCCTGATGCCAGACACTTCTTCAGATACTCTTAGATTATTTGCTAAGCATACAGGTTGAATAAATCTGGGCACACACCTTTTGTGATTTTAAACCGTTCCATGTCACCTTGTTCTACTAGAATGACTGGTTTTATGTACAGCACAGGTTCCTTCTGAGCACGATTCAGTGCTCCGGAATGCCCACCGCTTGCAATATTATCAATAATTTTTATGTTCTATGCCTTTGCACAGTCAATAAAGCACATTCAAGTACTGTGTTTTGGTTGTCTTTGCTTTACGTCAACACCCAGCTGAGCTCAGCACTGATATCCCTGGTTTCACAGTCTCTTTTGAATCCAGCTTAAATTTCTGTAAGCTCCCTGTTGATGTACCACGGAATTGTCTTGAGCAAAATTTTACTTGGGTGTGATATTAATGGACAATAGAATTATTGTTGGATTACTTTTCTTTAGAATGGAAATAGAGGCTGAGCCCCGGTGGCGTAGTGTTTGTGCGGGAGGCTGAGGTCCACCAGGTTGGAGGTTCAAATCCAGCAGCACCTCTCCAGGAGCAAGAGTGGGCCTCCTACTCCCACCACCAGAGGGCAGTGATGCCAAAAAAAGAATAGAAATAGATATGTACTTTAAAAAAAAAAAGAAAAAGAAATAGATGTGGATATCTTCCAGTCAGTTGGCCAGATAGCGGTCTCCCAAGTTCCTTGGCACACATGAGTGATCGGCTCAAGCCTTGCATCAGTTTACTGAAACAGTTTATTCGCTTTCTATCAATTCCTGGAGCCCTGTTTTTCAGCGATACATTTGCCCTCGGTACAGCATGTATGCCAAGACATTTGGAAGACAAGTACCTGGTCAAGTAACTGAAAGAAATTCACATGCGTGTCTATTGCAAAGAAAAATAAGCCAACCAAATTCAGGAATGGTACGATGATACCAGTCATAGCATAAGCAAGTGCAATTTTACTGAAGATACTATTAAACAGTCGCAGCAAAAATTAACAGAGAACTCAAGGAATTTGAGCCTGATTCAGAAGAGGAAGGAGAACGAAGGTATCATTGCTGATATCAGCTGGATCTTGGATAAAAACAGAAAATATCAGGGGAAACCCTTAGTTTGTGTTTCATTGACTATGCAAAAGCATGAGTCCAAGGGGGTCATAGCAAACTGTGGATAGCATTGCCCAAAACGGGAAGTCCAGAAGACATCATTGTGCTCACACAGAACTAGTACGCACACCAAAAGACAGTCATTTGAACAACAACCAAAAAAGAGGTGACGGAAGGTTTGAAGTCCGAAAGGTGTGTGACAGGGTTATATTATTTGGCAGCAGTTATTAAAGTTGCCAAATATTTCATTTGACTGGGATCCACTATTATCATCCATGGAAGCAGCACCAAGGAAATTGAATGCTGTGTTGCATTAGGGAAATTGGCTACAAAAGACTTCTTTTAAGTGTTAAAAAGTAAATAAACCACGTTGAGGACTAAGGTGCACCTGACCCAAGCTATGCTATTTTCCGTTGCCTCATTGGCCTGCCAAAGCTGAAGGAGAGCCAAAGAAGAAAAGTATGCCTTTGAAGTCAGGTATAAGTGAGAAGAATGCTGACTGTCCCGTGGGCTGCCAGAAGAACAAGTAAATCTGTTGTGGAAGATGAGCACTAAGAATGCTCTTTAGAGGTGAGGATGGACTGACACAGGGGCTACAACAGTGGACTCACTCATTCCCACGACTGTAAACAGGATACAGGACCAGGCAGGCAATGCTTTGATCTGTGGTGTATTGAGTCCCCGTGAGTCAGAACAGACTCCAGGACAAAACAGAGTCCTCAGAGTACGTCTTCCCTGTGTCCACGGATCAGTTCCCTTTCCCTCTCACCTCCATGGTGAGAATTTCTTCGGCATTCTGTATTCCATTCATGCATGCTACTTTTCTAAGCTCCTTTATGCCCCCATCTGGTTTGTTGTTGACAATCAGCCACCGGGCAGACTCTACCAGCCACCTGATCAGAAGAGAAACATAAGTACATACAAATATCCCTTGCTCATTAACCTCATAATCTGTGATCTGAGACACACATCCTGTCCTTCTGGTACGTACGCCTGGACTCATTGTTCTCACTACCCAGCATCAACTATACAGAGGAAAATGTGAGAATGGTCTTACCATGTAAAAAACAGTTGCTAAAAACCAGGCTTGGAGAGTCTTAATCCAGCAGGCATACCTCTGCCCTCGTGAAGGAGCATTCTTGAAAGTTCTGCCCTATCTCCAACCCTCATGGTTTACATAGTGTACTGTCATTTATGCTGTAATCAACAATCTATGTATTTTAGTCTAAAATGCTGTCCTGGACATGGAGACTTTGCTTTCCTGGACAGTATTTTAAATTCTATATCCTTGACTAAATGAACGATACTTTCAGTTGAATCACTCTATGCTTCATGAGATGATTCATAATGCTCCCCAATAAAATGATCATGATATCTCTAAAGTGGACCAGGGACACTTATATGACCAGGGATATATGAATTGATTTTGAGTTCACACGTAAGTTGACCCCTAATCTCAGAACAATTAGTTCTTATGACATGGCCCTTCTCGACACTTCCCCTCAGGAAGAGATCACTGAAGATATGAGTGCTATGGCATAGGGTGCTGAAGACGTCAGCTGGTGCCCAGCTGTCGGGGGTGGGGGGATGGGAAGGAGCAGGGGTCTTAAAGGTTTGTCACAAAACAGGAAGCTATCTAGTGAGGTGTCAGCTAAGTTCACACGGAAGAAGCCTTCAGCCTGTGTGGTCCAAGGATTGTAAATAACAAGCTCCAGATCTGAAGGAGGGAACAGTATCAGAGCTTAAACTCTGATCATCCAAATTCCAGAAATCTGTGGATGACGATGAAACTCTGACATCCAGTTGCCGAGTCTCCATGTAGATTAAGCCTCTGGTGAGTTCCCCTGACCATCGACCAGGGATATGACTACCCTTGCTGACCAGGGATATGAAGAGTCTTGCTACCAGACAGGATGCATAGGAAATCGGACTGATGCCGATGTCAGTAGGTTCAAAGTTAACACCTTATCATGCATTCTCCCTTTGACACTTTTTAAATATGTTCTGGCTTTCCCTGTTTCCTACTTTCTTTTCCATTAAGATTTTTCTCTGTTTTGTCTTGTTATTGTTGCTGGGTTGGGTTGCATTTTGTATGTTTTACTTTATAGGAAATTCAGGAATTACTATAGAGACAGTAAGTGGATGAATAGTCTCTTGGTTGTGTTAGGAGAGGCTGGAAGGAAATGAGGCGCTAATGATAGTGAGTACAAGGAAGAAGAAAATGTTCTAAAACTAATTGTGGTGATGATTGAACAAACCTTTCTAATATGTTTAATCCACTGATATATCAATTACATTTCAATAAAACTGATGTTTTTAAAGACTCATATCCCAAATATTTTGCAATTTGTTAGCTTCCCCAACAAGGATCCAAAATCATGAGGAAAAAAAATCAGCCTTTGGAGTTTAACTGGTGCGTGTCTTTTTTTTTTTTTTTTTTTTTTGCCGCTGGTGCAAGTCTTCAAAACAGAATTTCCAGGAAGCTAACTAAGTTTGGATTTCAGGGGCCTCCAATGGCTCCGTAAATTATTTAGGTCAGTGACTGGAAATCAAGCCCCCCTGTCAAATCCAGCCTATTCATCTCTTTTGCAAATCAGCATGGGAAGCAGCATGATCATTCAGTTTTAAACTATCTAGAGCTGCTTTTGTGCTGCGGTGGCAGAACTGACACCGCACAACCCACAGTGCGACAACTTTTACTGAGTGGCTCTTTCTAGAAAAAGTCAGCAGAGTCCCTACCTCCTGATGGGGTTTTCCTTTTTTGCCTATGGTAAAAGGAGTTTCATGGGGAATCTTACTTTCCGGTGTCCCTGATCACTGCTCCTCCCACATCTCCATTTAAAACCATACAGAGAGCACCGAGGGCACCGTGAGTCCAGGAAGGGATCAAATAAAAAAAAATAAAAACCATGCAAACAAAGTCCTACATCTGTTCTCACGACAGGGGGCCTTGGAGATGAAACTTCAACATCAGCTTCTGCCTCCTAGCAGCCTGGGAAGCATAATCAATGCTGTCGGACTATGCAAGTGAAAGCTATGGAATTGGATAGATATGATTGCTCATTGTTCTCTGTCCTTTATAAGAAGATATATTCACAATGGTTTTTTTAATAAGAAAGATTTATTTTTGTATGTTTGATTTATTAATCATTTTATTGGGGGCTCTTACAGCTCTTACCGCTATCCACACACACATCCATTGTGTCAAGCATATTTGTACATAGGTTGCCATCATCATTTTCAAAACATTTTCTTCCTACTTGAGCCCTTGGTATCAGCACCTCATTTTTTCCCCCTCCCCAAGCCCTCCCACACTCATGGGCCTCTGATAAACTATAAATTATTATTATTTTCATATCTTACACCGTCCACTGTCTCCCTGTGCCCCACCCACATTAATGTTGTCCATCCCCCTGATGAGGGGGTGGATTTATAAGTTGGTCATTGTAGTCGGTTTCCCATTTCTCCCCACATTCCCCTTACCCTCATGGTATCGATATTCCCATTACTGTTCCTGAGGGGTTTATCTCTGTCCTGGATTCCGTGTGCGAGAGCGCTTATCTGTACCAGTGTACATGCTCCGGTCTAGCCAGATTCGTAAGGTAGATCTGGGGTCACGATGGTGGGGATGGGGGGAGCGTTAAAGAACTAGAGGCATGTTGTGTGTTCCGTCGGAGCTGGGCTGCACACTGACTGTCAATTCTTTCCTTGTAACCCTCCTGTGAGGGAATGTCCAATTATCTACAGATGGGCTTTGGGTCTCTGCTTCAACCTCCATCATTTGCAACAAGATATCTATTTGTGTGGGGTCTTCTGATGCCTGGGACCTGATCCCTTCAACACCTCATGATCACGAAGGTCGGTGTGCTTCTTTCACGTGGGCTTTGTTGCTTCCCTGCTGGATGGCAGCTTGTTTACCTTCAATCCTTTAAGACCCCAGACACTGCATCTCTTAATAGCCAGGCACCATCAGCTTTCTTCACCACATTTGCTTATGCACCCATTTTGACTTCAGCGATTGTGCCAGAAAGGTAAGCATCAGAGCATGCCAGGTCATTACAACCTGAGGGAGTACTTGAACAGAGGCCTAATGTCCATCTGCTACCTTCATACTTAGCATTTAAATATATGTACCTAGACCTATATCCCTATTGCTATATTCCAATGTATTTACATATGTACATGCCTATATTTATACCTCTGTAAATGTCTTTGGCCTCCTAGTTCTTTCCTCTATTTCTTTTTACTTTCTTCCTGATCCTCTGTCATATTCAACATGCAATCAACTCCCAGTACTGTCTATCTCTACACTGCCCTTGATCAAACCCCATCAAGCATTCTACACCCTCCTTGCAATTGATTTAGGTCTCTTGTCCCTGGGTTTGTTGGCATATTAGGTTTGGATATATCTATGTATATATACTTAGAAATATATATATATATATATTTATATATATAAAAGGAGCCAGCTTCTCCTACCTGGAGGCCAGAAAGAAGACAAAGAGGGGGACAGACACCACCAACTGGAACGTGCGCCACTCTTGAACTGAGTACGACAGGCCTCCCAGGACGATATGTCCAACGCTAGAGGCGCAGTTTCCCAGCGTTGTCACCATGGCTTTGGACTCGGTCACCGTCCATTCTGAAACTGAAATAAGACTCCCAGAAGGGCATTACTTTCAGAAAAAAGTGAAATGTCATCATGCATTGGGGCTCAGGGAGAAGGTGGAAGGTCTCAAGGGCTGACTTACTGAGCAAGCCGCAGTTGACTAGCACCCCCATGGAGGAAAAGCCCGTCAGGAAGCGCAGCGAGCAGTACACAAGGAAGGAGGGAGCGAAGGCCACACCGGTCCCAACCACAGCCAGCTGGAGGAAGCACCATCTGAGCACCAGCCTCCGTCCAAACCTATGGAGCAAGAAGCCAGGTTCTGTTGTCTTGGCGAGAACTCATCTGCAGTGATGCTTCCATAAGGTATTATACCTAGGAATATAAAGTGAATTGTTTTGTTTTCTTTGAGGGAGTCGGGAAGCTCAATGTATTGGTGGGCGTTGGTCAGGAAGGGCACAGGGCTTCCAAGGCTGTCACGAATACAGGGCTCACCACTCGTCCAAGAGGCCACTGGTGGAGGCGTCTTCGACTCCACAGCCGACTGGAATGAGACATTTCTCAGCCACCATGTCCTCAAACTCATCGGCATGAGGCTTGTTGGGTGGAGCCCCACTTCTTGGAGAGGTGGATCTTCCGGTGCCCGGGGAACTCGAACTTGGCTCTGCGTGAAGCCTCCATCACGTGCTCCTTGTTTTGAAGCTTGGTGCAGACGGACGGGATGACCTGGTCCACGTGGACCCCAGCCACTGTGGGTTGGGGTTTTCCAAAAGCAACTGGCATCCCAATTTGCAGGCTGTCTTGCTGATGTAGAAGGGGCGGATCTGCACGCCTCTGCAGAGGCTGTCTTTGCCACTTTTCACCATGCCCTTGTTGCCACAGACATGCGCAGCCTCCAGGGCTTCTGATCAGAGCGGGTGGTATTCCTCAGACACCATAATAAAGAATTCTGGTGGCACAGTGGTTAAGCGCTCTACAACAAACCAGACCATCAGCAGTTCAACCCCACCAGCTTCTCGGTGAGAGAAAGATGTGCCCATTTACTCCCACAAATATGACAGCCTTGGGACCCTGATGGGGCAGTTTGACTCTGTCCTGTCTAGTCACTCTGAGTTGATGACTATAGAACTACAGCTTTGGGAACTAGACAACAAACTCTCTAGCCTCTGCAAAGTGCATAAAACAGATCAATCACAGGACACACTGTGGCCCAACCAGTCATTTGGGCAGAATTACAACCCCAAGACTAGAAAAACACATGCCTAGTTTGTCCACTGCATTGAGTCAATTCCAATTAAAATCAATGTTATGTAAGCAGTGGTGGAATTAAGCCAATTCAAACTGGCCTAGCAAAACCAAGACCTAATTTTTTCTTCAGTTCAGTGAACTTATTGTTAAAATGGCACTTGTAACCAGAATTCTTTCTAAGGTGAGAGAATGTAGAAATCACAATTTTATACTCCTTACTCTTTTTTAACATTCACCTGCACAACAGTGTACACTAAGGACCCATAATAATGTTCATTCCATTCATAAATATAAAAAATAAATAGAACTATGCTTGTAATATTTATTTATTCATTTCATAACTCATTATACTTTTGATGAAATACTACATTGTTATCCCCTTGCATATGTTACTTCAGTAGACAAACATAACATCAAAAGGAAAATATGACAACCAATCAGAGGGTGACACACTCATTCCTTTCAGCTTTGTGTTATGCCCCAAATTCCCACAAAATATTACGAGTGAATTATGCAATCCCTTAAAGCATTCAAAGAGCTAAAAATATTGTCAGAACAATTGCTTCAAGTTCAGCAGAAGCAGAATGGAGGTTTTTCGAAGATGAGCATAATTCAAGGAAGCACCTCCCCAAAACTAAAATTGCACTGGAAGGAGAGGAGTTTTGGTAGTGCACATTTTTCCTACTGGGTGTGCATGGAGCAACTCATTCTGAGTGAGTACACTTAGTGGTGTCACCTCAGAAGGTTCGCTCTGGTCACGGTGAATTTTTTCATAAAACCAGTGGTGGGTGTGGCGATACCAGGAGGGCAGAGGAAGGGTGGAGTGGAAAGGGGTAACCAATTGCAGAGATCTACATATGATCTCTCTGGAATACAGACAGCGGGGAAGTGGGTGAAGGGACACATCGGACTGAGTACGATATGAAAAAGTCATAACAATGTGTAAATTATTAAGGGTTCATAGGGGAGGGAAGAAGGGAGGGGAAACATGGTACTGGGGGCCTTAGATGGCAACAGGTGTGCAAATGTGGTATGCATACAATTGATATGTGTGTTGATTGTGATGGGAGTTGTGTGGGCCCCCAATGGAATGATCTAAAAAAAAAGGTGGGAGAAAGAGGAACTTATACCAAGGACTCAAGTAGAACATATTTGGAAATAAAGATGGCACCATGTGTACAAATATGCTTGATACAAATGATGCATGGTATGTTATAAGAGCTGTAAGGGCCCCCAATATAACATTGGAAAAATTTTTATTTAAGCAAACGAAAAGCAGTTTCACTACAATCTTGGGGGTTTTTTGATGGCTCATTTAAGAAAGCAGCATGTAACTGTAATATTTTATTTCCTGCTAGGGAAAAATGCCCCAGAAACTGTTGTGGTGCTGAACACAGCTTACAAGAGACAGCACTAAGGAAAAAGCTCAAATGTACAATTGATTTTCTCATTTCAAGAAAAGGTGACGTGTTGATGGATGACAAACCTCATTGTAAACATCCATCAACTTCCTAAGTGGATGAAAATGTTGACTTTTAGGGTCTCTTAGTCTGTTTCACCAGGTCAGACTGTTTATCAAATTTTCTATGTAGAGGTTCTGAAAAGATGGTGTGACAGTGTGCGAGAAAAAGACCTCATTTGTGGCAGACGGGGGACTGGTTTGGACACCGTGACAATGCACCTGCTAACGCAGCTATCTGGCACAAGTTTGGGGTGGGGGGAACAGCATTGCCCCACCCACCTGACTCCTCTGACCTCACTCCAAGCAACTTCTTTTTATTTCCGCAAATGAAGAGGGATGTGAAAGGACAGCAATTTGACAACATTGAAGAGGTGAGGGGGAAAGGAGGGTGCGGCTGTCAGCCCTCCGAACAGAGAAATTTGAAAAATGTTTCCAAGAACGGAATCACAGAATTGACAAGTGAATTAAGTGTGATGGAGGGTACTTTGAAGGTGATAAGGCAGTTTTGTAAAAAAAAAAAAAAAAAAGAAAAGAAAAAAAATTTTTAATTGCATAATTTTGAAAAATAATCTGGTTTTGGAGTATCCCTCGTACATGCAGGGAAAAGAAGTTGCCTAACTATTGCCTAATTGACCCCGTGTAGCCATTTTCAGCTCTCTTCTGCTTAGTCGTCTCAGCCACAGCTCACTCAGCTAGCTCACCCAGCCATGAACTAGCAGCTCAGTCTGCGACAGCTCTTTCACCAGGTCTGGGAAAGGGTAATGTTTAGGCCATGTGTGTCCCAAAAGACATGCTCCTCTCCTGTCCCCTTTTCCAAGGTTTGGGGATCCCCCACACCTCGGTTTCAGCCATGAAACCTCATCGGCTATAAAGTGGGAATCCTCTCCGTTGTTTGTTTGTTTGTTTGTTTGTTTGTTTGTTTGTTTTCAAAAAGCAAAAGACCACATAAACTCGTTGCACACACTCTACTTCATAACACTCATTGCATAAGACCACGTACAGTCATTGCACACACTCCACATAAACTCATTGCCCCACACTCCTTCACGGCCCTCATTGCACCACACCTAAATTCTAATCGTTATCACGCCCCCAGCTGGGAATCCTCCAACTGCCTTTAAAAGCTGTGTCCTCCAGTTACAGAACGAGCCTTTGCCACTTTCCGAGCAGTCTTTCCTTATCTGCAAATAGCTTCTCACTCAAATAAACCCAATTAATGCCGACCGACAGACTTCCAATTTTCCTTTTTCACACTATTCTCCAAACTTCGTGTAATCCAATCCACATACATCTGTTGTTGGTGTTGTTTTGTTGTTGGTGTTGTTGTTGAGGTGCCATCCAGTTAGTTCCAACTCACAGTGACTGTAGGGACAACAGAGGGAAACACTGCCTAGTTCTGCGTCGTCATCACGCTTGTCCTTGGATTTGAGCCCGTGGTTGCTTTCAAGGTATCCATCTGCCTTGTTGAGGGCCTTCCTCTACTTGACCAAACATGATGTCTTTCTCCGAAGACTGGTGTCTCCTGTCAACATGTCCAAAGTACATGAGATGAGGTCTGGCCATCCGTGCCTCTAAGGAGCATCCCGGCTGCACTTCTTCCAAGACAGATTTGGTGGTGTTCTTGCCATGCCGTGGTCCCTTCATTATTCTTCTTCAGCACCGTCATTCAAATTCAAAGGTTCTTCGGTCTTCTTTACTTCCCTACTCCCTGACTTCCATATTTCGTGAAACTTTTCAGCATACTAAAATTCTTACGAAAGTTTACAAAGCACACAGAAGGAAGGACATGAAATGTCACAGCTTGGTACTGGACATCTCTGTGGGCGTAGGCAGCGTCATCTTTCTCTCATGGGGCAGCTGCTGGCTTTGAACTGCTGACCTTAGAGCTAGCAGCTCCACACCGAGTCCACAGTGCTGCCAGGGCTCCTTGTGATAATGACTGACTTCATTAGCATAACTGAGATCAATACTCAAATTGTTGAATAGACATCTATTGCACGTTTGTACCACAAATCTGTCTTACCAATGCGTGATGTTTTCAGTTTGGGGATGTTATGAATACTTGAGCTCCAATTTTTCAAAATGTCAATGTGACCATTTCCCTGCCATGCACAGAAAAAAAATATCACTTGTGGTTCCCCTTAGACTTCTGAAAGAAGTTCAAAGTCCTTAACTTGGCATACAAGGCCCTGTCAAACTTGGCCTAAATGTCCACTCTCGTTTCCCCTCCCTTACCCTCGATTAATACTTAAATCCAAACTCCTCTCGCCAGCTCTCCTCATGTCGATGTAAACTACTATGTAATTTGAATGAGCACAGAGTCCAGGGTCAAAGGTCTGGTGAAAACAGCAACAGGATCCAGGAACCCAAGTTCTACGTCACTGCAATCAGCTCCGAAGACACCATTTCCAGCAGCATTTCGGAGGACCTGGGTCACAGGATGCCCATGTTGTCACAGCCATCAATTGATTCCGACTCATGAAGACTCTCTGGGATAAGTAGCGCTTCCCTTTCCGGTTTCTGAGGCTTCAAATCTTTACAGACCGAGATGGGCTCATCGGTCAGTTGGCAGATCAATGGATGGTCCACTCCATCACCAGGGCGCCCAAGGTGTTCCCCTCTGTCTCAATTTCCCCCATGTTGTCACTCGAGATAAAGACTTGCGTGGTAGCTTTGACTGCCTGCTAGGTCACAAAAGCTTACATAAGATGGCTTTTCTGGCCACACATGGTCTTCTAACCCCCCCCCAAAAAAAATAATTGGGTGGGTCCATGCAAATAAGGTACATGGGACACATACAGGCAATTGCCGACTTCGTGATCTCCTGGAAGTGGAAGAGGAGAAAGACTTGAGACGTATAATCAGCTTCCCAGCCTAAGGTCTGCGAAGAATAGACAGAGGAGATAAAACAGTGGAGCGACAGATGGTGATGGCAGCAAGGGTGGTGACAGTAGGAGGTGGCAGGAACCAGGAGGCCAGCACAAGACTGGCAGGCAGAGCCGCTTTCCGACCCACAGGGCTAAAAGCGGAAGGCCCCATTCAGGGGCAGAAGGTGACCACCGCTTCCCTGATCAAAGGATGTATCTGGAGTTGTGCCTGTTACTTCCAAGTTTACCCTTATCCTGAATTATACCTATGCCTTCCCTCATAAGCCACAACACTCTAAGGACCATCTGTAGGTTCTGTGTCATCTTCCAGCAAATCACGAAACTCAAAGATGGGAGGCGGAGCATTGTGGGGAGAGGAAGCAGATGGTATCAGAGATGACAGAGTAGGATAATAGTGTGGCAAAGTCGGACATATGGAACCCTTTTAACCTCTCCCTCTTAGGAAGCAACTTTGTGCCAAACCTTATCAACGAAATTATTCGTGTACCTGCTGATTCAAACTGTGGGACCTTCAGTTCAGTGCAAATCTAAGCATCCTAAGATTCTTATAAACCAAATCATGATGAATTGGTTCCGCGTCTACCTCGTTTGCTTATAAGAACTGCCTAATTTATCACTCATAAACTAATATCCCTAGTACACGCAAGTACCCAACTAACGTCATAATGATCTCAGCCCCTTTTACCTGTGCAGCTACTTTGCAACTATGAAATGATGACCATTCAATTACTTAGCTTCTGCATCACAGGTTCAGAAGGTTCCGGGCCTGGCTAGGGCTTAAGGTGCCCGTTCCTATGTCTAACCTAACTCCTGTTTCATAATAGCTCCTAGGAAAATCATCCCTAAAACTCTTATGCTCCTTCTCCTCCTGGCATATGGCCCCTCCAACTGGAAAGAGAAACCAACCTTCAGTTCATTGACCTACCCTTTCCATGAGACCAAACATGGAGTCACTCCTGTGGGGGCGAACAGGACCAAACACAGTAAAATATTCATCAGTGATAGACAAAACACATGAGCAAACTTAGGGAAGGGGGGAGGGGGAAGCTGACACTCACCTATCTGAGAGACCGCCATAGATAAGACTTCCCATGAGTCCTCCGATCATGAAAATGAACTGAGCCACTGACTTTAGGATCTGAGATCCACATACCAAGTCCCACTGAAAGAAAACAAAGCGCATCAGACTTGATCAGAAAACACAGCATGAGGGTGAGCAGACAGACCTGGAACTATCTCTTTTTTCCCTTGTTTTGTTTTGGTTTGGGTTGCTTGTTTTTGTTTTGCCCTATGTCTATCATATAAGATAGGCAGGATGAACAATCCCAAGGAATAAATAAGAGACTGGTGGTTTGGGGGTGGGGGGTGGACATGGGAGAGGAGGGGGTGGAGGGGGGAAGTGGGGAACCGACAAACTCAAGGGTAAGGGAACAACAAGAGATCTAAAATTGATCATGAGGAGTGGGTATAATGCCTGGTGGGGTTTAATCAAGTGCAATGTATCCAAGAGAAATTAGTGAGAAGCGAATGGAGGGTGGTCATGAGAATGGGATAGGAGAAAGATGAAAGGAAATACAGCAAAGAAATAGCAGGCAAATGCTATTTATAGAGGTATAGCTATAGGCATGCATATGTGTAAATATACTAATTTATAAAGTAAGGGATAGAGACCAATGTACATATATTTATATTTATATGTAGAATTTGGACATCTACTCAAGACCTCACTTAGCACAAGAACATTTAGTTCTAATAACCTGGCACTCTTTGGTACTCAACCTTCTGACACAATTGCTGGAGACAAAAGGGGTGCATAAGCAAATATAGTGAAGAAAGCAGATGGTGCTGGGCTATAAAAAGATATAGCTTCTGTAGTCTTAAAGGCTTGAAGGTAAACAATCAGTCATCCAACAAGGAAGCAAATAAGCCCCATGGAAGAGGCACACAAGCCAGGGTGATCATGAGGTTATCAGGTATCAAAAGATCCAAGTCAAACAACTCTATCGAGGTGAATGAGGGGGGTCAGAGTGGAGATGTGAAGCCCATATGTAGACCATTGACTATCCCCCCACAGAAGGGGTGTAAGGAAGGGATGATTCAACCAAGGTGCCGTATGGCACTGATGAAACACTCATCATTCCTCTAGTTCCTGAATGCTTTTTCCCCCTCCCCTACCCTGCTCCCACGACCCAGTTCTGCCTTACAAATCTGGCTAAACTGAAGAACACATATTGCTCCAAAGAAGAGATCTCGACACATGGAATTCAGGACAGATAACCCCCTTAAGAACAGTAGTGGGAGCAGCAATATCATGAGGGTAGGGGGATGATTGGGAAGGGGGGAGGAGAGAAAGAGGGAACTCATCACAAGGTTGGATATATAGTCCCCCACCCTCGAAGTGGATGAATAACAGAAAGATGGGTGAAGGGAGATGGCAGACAGTGAACGATACAAAATAATAATAAAAAATATATAATTGATCAAGGATTCATGAGGGTGGAAGGGTGGTGAAGAAGGTGGGGGGGGGTGGAAGAAGAGGAGCTTATACCAAGGGGTCAAGTAGAAAACGTTTTGGAAATGTTGATGGCAAGATATGTTAAAAAAAAATGCCAGGCTGAGCCCCAGTGGCATAGTGGTTGTGCGCAGGACTGAGGCCCACTGGGATGGAGGTTCGATTCCAGCTCCACAGAGCAAAGGCTGGGCCTCCTACTCTCACCACCTGAGGGCAGTGATGCCCCCCCCCCAAAAAAAAATGCCTGATACAATTGATGTATGGAATGTTATAAGAGCTGTCGGAGCCCCCAATAGAATGGTTTTTAAGAGAGAGAGAGACAGAACAAGTCAGTTCATAAGAGTTGCTGAAAAGTTCAAACTCCCCAAGGTTCTCTGATTCAAACTGCTTTACACGATCTTCAAAATGCTCTGCTCGTTGGAGGCTGCTCACCAACATCCTTTTCTGCTCTCCCAACCCACCAGCTCACACTCAACAAAAACTGGCTTTTTCTCAGCTGTCTGAAAACAGCACTAGGCTCTCTCGCCCCACAAACTCCCAACCGTCTATTCTATCTGCATATATTCTCCCTATCCTCTTCGCACTATCTAAGCACCATGCTTCATTAGCACACATCCTTTGGATCTTCACTTAGCTAGAACACGCTCCAAGAAGCCTTCCCGTCGGCAAGAGGTCTGTGGAAGACGACCTCCTGTGCATGACCATGTCACTTATGACTTCACAGGACATAGGTCTAGACCATGGGTCTATGTGGGTACAGCTGGAGATAGGCAGCGCCCTAGGAATTCAGGCATTTCCCCTGTGCTTTCCAAAGAGCGCATGATCGCACATTCACATGTGTGCGTGGAGTGTCTCACCTCGTTCACGATGGTGGAGGGGAAGAGGCTGCGGTCATACACCCAGCCGTCCACACAGGGCTCCGTGTCGGGCCCACTGGTGTTGGGGAAAGTCTCATTCGGCTGAAGGAGCTGCCACTGGGGCTGGAGGAAACGACGGCACTTCTCTGGCCTCAGGTGCGAGTCCACGGGGATGGAGATTCGAAGGAGATCGTCTGAGTTCAGGACCTCGCTGCCCTTCACGGAGACAGTGTCGTTGTCGAGAACATGAACCCAGCAGCGATGGCCAGGAACGGCCGCCGTGAAGTTCTCCAGCAGGGTGTGGATGTTCACTACAGCAATGGAGGTTAACAGGAAGGCCATTTGAAGAAGTTGGAATCTCCCCTGCCCTCCGGCTTTGTCCAAGAGTTCCTGAAAGGCCATCAAGCTCAAGCGTTAATCCCCAAGTGGGGGCACCCCCACTTGGCGGAAATATTTTCAAACACTGAACAATGCTGTGTTTCACTAAATCAGTGTGGATGCTAGCCTTCTTTCACTTCAATCTCCCCTCTCAAGACACTTGTATAAAGCTGTGTTGGCAGCTTCCCCAGCCCTGGGCTGAATGAAAAAGCCAGGGCTTTGCAAGAAGAATCACAGAGATCATTCTTTACCAAAACTATTTACATAGGTTAACAAATAAGCCTGCTTAGAGACCTATCTGCTCTGCGTATGCCTCCATTCTCAGTAGCTTGCCAGTGGACAACAGTGGATATTCTGCTCCTCTCTAACTGAATTGTGTTTCCAACTGAATTGTGCTTTTGTTTCTCCAAAAGACTCAAGTCACTTCCCAGAAGGAATATTGTGAAATTCAAACGAGAATTATGTCGATATTTTTCAACGAGGGAGAAAAGGTGTCGGATCATTCACTTGGTTGGACTTTAGTCTACTTGAAAAAGTTAATGTAAGTCATCTTGAGTTAAACTAAATCTGGGTACAAAGTTCCACGAAAAGCACTGGGTCTAAGGTCAGGGTCTAATGAGAAAGAGAGAGAGAAAAATGATTCCAGAGACTTGATGAGAGAACATAACACAAATTTCCACTAAATAAGTGATGAAAAAGTTTTTCCAAAAAAAAGATAATTAGAAAGTATCACTGAGAAGGCAACTTCAAGAAACTACACATCATGTTCACTGCAGGACTGTGGCAATAGCCAAAGAGTTGGGAATGGCCTAAATGTTTACGAACAGATGAATGGGTCGAGGGAATACGGTTCCCACATACAATGGAATAGTATCCAGCCAGTAGGCTACATGAAATCTTGATATGAGCAGCAACATAGACAGAGCTGGAAAAAAATGATACTAGATGAAATAAGGTAATCATAAAAGGACACATATTGTATGCCATAACTTACGGTAAAGAAAAAGACAAGGAAAGGACAATATAGCGAGACGAAAGTTTATTTGTATCTTAGTCAATATCATGTGGAACTTGTTCACAGACCAAGGGACAGTCGTGCAAATAGGCCAAGGATATCCTGCGTGGTTTAAAATCAAGAAAGGTGTGTGTCACGGTGGTATCTCTCACCCTATTCATTCCGTCAGAGTGATAGGTTCCCACCATACCTATTCAACGTGTATGCTGAGAAAATCATCAAAGAAGCTGGAGGAAGAATGAGGCATCAGGATTGGAGGAAGGCTGACTAACAATCTGTGACATGTAGCTGACACAAGCTTGTTGCTGAAAGTGAAGGTGGCTTTCATTAGCACTTGCTGATGAAGATCAAGATGGTAGCCTTCAGTATGGCTTGCAGCTCAGTGTAAAGAAAACCCGACTCCTCACAGCTGAACCAGTAGGTGATGTCATGATAAATGAAGGTAAGGTTGAAGTGGGATTGCCTGTTGCTTGGATGAAGAAAGAATACTCGTGGAAGCAGCAATCACGAGCTCGAACAATACATTCCACCGCGTAAGTCTTCTGCATGAGCCCTCCTTCAAGGGCTGAACACCAAGGGTGTTACTTTGAAGACAAATCTACGCCTAACCCAAGCCATATTTTCAATTGCCTCCTATTCATATGACAGTTGGGCACTGAACTTAAGAAAGACCGAATAAGAATACATGCATTTGAATTACGGTGCAGGCCAAAAAAAAATATTGTAAGTACAATGGAACTGACGGGAGAACCAACAATCCCGTCTTGGAAGAAGTACAACCAGAGTGCTTCTTAGAGTCAAGAATGACCATCCTTCCCTCTAATCAAGTACTCACTCAGTGCAAGAACACTTTGTTCTGTTAACCTGACATTCCATAATTTGCTCACCTTCCCAACACGGTCATTGAAGACAAAGCGGGTGCATGAGCAAATGTGGTGAAGAAAGCTGATGGTGCCCGGCTATCAAAAGATAGAGCATCTAGGGTCTTAACAGCTTGAAGATAAGCAAGTGGCCATCTAGCTGAGAAGCAACAAAGTTCACATAGGAGAAGCACACCAGCTTGTGTGATCACGATGTGTCGATGGGATCAGGTATCAGGCATCGAAGACCCAGAACAAAAAATCATATCATTCTGAGTGAGGGGGAGTTTGAAGTGGAGATGGAAAGCCCATCTGTAGGCAACTGGACATCCCCTTACAGAAGGGTCACAGGGAAGTGGCGAGCCACTCAGGGTGCAGTATCGGCACCAATGAAACACACACCTTTCCTCTAGTTCTTTAATCCTTCCTTCCTTTCCCCAGTGTCATGAGCCCAATTCTACCTTACAAATTTTGGATAAACCAGAGTATATACATGGGTACAAATCAGAGCTGGAAACACAGGGAATCCAGGAAAGATAAACCCCTCAGAACCAATAATGAGAATAGTCATACCAGGAGGGGAAGGGGAAGGTGGGGGGAGAAAGGAGGAACCAATCACAATGATCTCTGTATAATCCCCTCCCAGGGGGATGAACAACAGAAAAGTGGGTAAAGGCAGACATCAGTCCATGTAAGACATGAAAACAAAATAATAATCTATAATTTATCAAGGGTTCGTGAGGGAGGGAAGGAGGGAGAGAGAAAGGGTGCAGAAGGGAGGAGAAAAATGAGAAGTTGATACCAAGGGCTCAAGTAGAAAGAAAATACTTTGAAAATGATGATGGCAACATATGCTTGACACAATGGAGGGATTGTGGTAAGAGCCCTAATAAAATGATTTTTCCCAAAATATAGACAAAAAAAACTCAATACCTTCAAATTTTGATATCTTTGTTTTAATAAAAGTTTCTATGGATTTGTAATATATGCATATACATATATAATGACCTCCATATGCCCCAGCAATACCAATTAGGCATATACCCTAAGGAAATAAGAGACGCAACATGAGTAAATGTATACTCTCCACATTCATAGCAGCACAATTTACAATAACAGGAAACGGGAAGCAGCACAAGCACCCGACAGTTGAAGAATGGATAAAGCAACTATGGTATATACACACAATGGAGTGCTACGCATCCCTAAAAAGCAGTAATGAAATACTGCATGTGATGGAAGTACCTGGAAGCCGTTATGCTGAGTGAAGTACGTCAATCACAAAAAGACAAGTATTGTAGGAGTCCACCACTATAGGAAAAAGCTTGATTCTTGGTCAGTGACATCACTATTGACTCGACCTGAATTTATCCTAGGTGCAAGTATCTCTTCCCTGTTCTGTGACGAAGATTTCGTCCCTAGTTTTTTAAATATTGAAGGGTAGTCTTTTCTTTCTTATTCATTACTTGTATTTTTATCATGGTCTTATTAACTTACCCTTCCCACTTTATTTTGAATCGGTTTTTTATGGTTTCTATTGGGCTTTTCAGTTTGTGAAGCATAGATGGAATGAATGCATAGAGATAAGAACCTGATGCAAGGGCTTAGAGGAGAGGCAGGGGTGGCAGGTGGGAGACAGGCAGGTGAGGGGATTTCAGGAGTGAACAATGACAGTGGGAGGCAAGAGAAAGTGCTAGAACTGATTGTGATGACACAACTCGTTTTAAAGGTGATTTAACCTTGGCAGGAAAAAAGCGTTCTAAAATTGATTTTGGTAGTGATTGCACAATTCTCCTTGACATTATTGAAAAATTTAACTATTGACTTGTATGGCATGTGGTTTAGGTGCCAATAAAAATGTTTGGCTTGGGTCAGTTGCATCATAGTCCTCAAAGTAAAACCCACCCTTTTCAACACTTTAAAGAGGTTTTGTGCAGCATATTGACTCAGCACAAAGTGCTGCTTGATCTCAGAACCCCTGCTTCCATGAGCATTGTTTGTGGACTCAAACAAGATGAAATCCTTGACAACTTCCATCTTCCCTCCATTTATCAAGATTTTACCTCTTGGTTCAGTTGTGAGAATTTTGGTTTGCTTTGCTTTGAGTCACAATTCATTGTGAAGGCTGCAATCCCTCATGTCATCAACCAGTGCTAATGAAAGTCCACCTCCTCACCTTCAACCGAGCAAAATTGCATCATCTGAATATCTTAGGTTGTCAGTAAGCCTTCCTGAAATCCTCCTGCTGTATTCTTTCTTCTTCATATAATCCAGTTTGTGTCATGATTTGCTCAGCATGGAGATTGAGTAAGGATGAGAGGATACCACCGTGATGCACACCTTTCTTGATTTTAAGCCATCCGGTCCCTTAGAATATTCACACGACTGCCTCTTAATACAAGTACAGGTTTTTGCCTGAGCAAATTATGTGCTCTGGAGTTCTCGTTCTTCTCAGAGCCATATATAGCTTGTTCTAGTCCACAGTCAAATGACTTGGCATACTCAGTAAAACACAAGGAAACATCTTTCTGCTATTCTCTCCTTGGAGCCAAGACCCAGCCGACATCTACAATGATAGTCTTTGATCCACATGCTCTTCTGAACCCAACCTGGACCTCTGGCAGCTATCAAAGTCCCGCTACGGCCATTGTGGGAAGATCTTCAGCAAATTTCACATGCTTGCTATTTAATCTGGGTTGACTAAAGAAACAAATCCAGGCACTCTTATGTGTGTAAGAGAGAGCTTTATATCAAAGAACAATTGCATATTGCGAAAACATCCCAGCTTAGTCTAGGTCAAATTCATAAACCGGACCTTACTCATATGCCTGATATGAGTCCATAAATTCCTCTTCAGACTCACACAGCACCTGCAAGGGTCCCAAGTGCGGGAAGCTCACAGGTGTGTGCATGGGAAATCTTGTGGATCCAAAGGCGGGGGATGCATCTCCAGAGCTCTGCATGCCTTCAGCATGGCTCCTCGTGGCTTCTCCAGCTCTCTGAGTGTGACCACTCAACAGGCCCACACACACAGAAGGGAAGTCCCTAGAGTCCTCAGGAGAAGGCCGCACCCACAAGGAGACATCATCAGGCTGTGACCTGGATGACAGGCTAGACTCCACCCCTAGACTTATCTAGTTGACATGAAATTAGGTGACTACGCACTTGTGGTATCAGTGATATTGTTTTATAATTGGAGCATCTTGTTGGATCACTTTTCTTTGGAATGGGTACCATGTGGATCTATCTCTTCCAGTCAGTTGGCCAAGTAGCTGTCTTCCCAATTTCTTGGCACAGACGAGTAAGCGCCTCCAGTGCTTCATCAACCTGTTGAAACATTTCAATTGGCATTCCATCAATTGCTGGGGTCTTGTTTTGAGCTCCTGCCTTCAGGGCTGCTTGGACTTCTTCCTTCAGTAACCACTGGCTCTTGATCATAAGCCATCTCCTAAAACGGTTGAATGTCAACTCGTTCTTTTTGGTACAGAGACCGTCTTCTTGCCAACTCCTCTTGATGCTTCCTGCATCATTCAACGGTTTGGCCATAGAATCTTTCAATATTGAATCTCAAGGCTTTCTTTCTTTTTTTTTTTTTTTCTTGAGTTCTTTCAGATACACCGAGCTTGTCTTTTCCTGTGGTTTTCCAGCTCTAGTTCTTTGCACATTTGGGGGAAGGGGGGGTTGGGGCATCACTGCCCTCTGGTGGTGGGAGTAGGAAGCTCAGCCTTTGCTCCTGTGGAGCTGGAATTGAACGTCCATCCCAGTGGGGCCGCAGTGCCGCCCACAACCCCTTCGCCACTGGGGCTCAGCCCTCACTGCACATTTTATTAAAATATTTTATTTTGTCTTCAGGTTGCCTTTGGAAGCTTCCCATTCCGCTCTTTGACTTCATCATTTCGTCCATCTATCTTAGCCGCTCAACAATTAAAAGCAAGTTTCAGAGTCTCTTCTGACAACACCCTGATTTTTTTTTCTTTCTTTCCTGTCTTTTTAAGAACCATTTGCTTTCTTCGTGTGTGAGGTTTTGGGACGGCATCCAAACCCCACAGCTCATCAGGTCTTGTCATTAGTGTTCAATAGGCCAACCCCGCACTTGAGCTGTTCTCCACATTCCGGTGGATAAGACGTGAGTTTGTATTTTGGTTCTTGCAGCCTCGCTTCCATTTCCTTCAGCTCAACCAGAACTTACCCTGAGCAATTGACGGTCTGTCCCACAGTTGGCCCCTGACCTCATTTCAGTTGCCCGTACACCTCTTCTCACGGATGTAGTCAATTTGCTTTCGGCATCATCCACATGGAGAAGTCATGCGTACGTTAAATAACTTTGGTGTTGCTGAAAAAAATATTGCGATGAAGAAGTCATTAGTCATGCAAAATTCTGTCATCTGATCTCCAGCTTTGTTTCCATCTCCATGCTGATATTTTCCAACTACTTGTCCTTCCTCTTTGTTTCCAGCATCTGCATTCTAATCACAAATTGTTATCGACATATCTTGAATGACTAGCTGATCAATTTCAGACTGAGAGTGTTGGTGAAGATCTTCAACTTATACACCACTAGTTTTAACAGTTGGTGCATACATTTGTATAATAGTGGTAATGACTGAATTTCCTTGCAGGAGGATATGGATACAATCCTATCACAGACAGCATCCTCCTTCACGATATATCCGGAAACATCCTTCCTGATGATGAATGCAATGGCATTCCTCTTGTATCTGTCATCCCTGGAATAGTAAACCGTATAATCTTCCGATTCACAATGGCCAAAACCAGGTCAGCTCAGCTCACTAATGCCTAGGACTTTTGCATTCCGTTCCATTTCACTTTTGAAGACTTCCAATTTTCTTAGATTCATGCTTCATACATTGCAAGTTCTAATTATTTACAGATGAATTCAGCTATGTTGTCTCATCTTGAGTCATGACTATAATCATAAATGTTGAACAAATAGCACGCATGTTCTACATGTGTCTGCCGGCTGCATCCTTCCCCCATGAGATATTTTTTTGTTTCTGTTTGTGTTTTATTGGGGGGGGGCAGGCATCAGCTACCCAGTGCTGCTCCTGAGAGCCGCTGCTGGATTTGAACTGCCAAGCCCACGGGCTGCAGTCCTGCACTCAACTGCTTACGCCACTGGGGCTCAGCAACACACACACACCCCATGAGATATTTTAGAACAGTTGCTAAGCTAAGCTTTTAAGGACTTTTAATTATGAATTTGGTGAAGGTTTGCAGATCACTAGATTTACTTTCAACAATTGACACACGCTTTGTTCCATCTCCCTTACTGCAGTCCTTCGATGCAATATTGCTCACCTGTGTCCTCTCTGTGTTCCCTGTTTCTATCCCCCTTCTTTTCTAATCTTACAAGGAGACCTTGCCACATGAAAGACCAAAGAATCAAATCAGCTGCCTCTGAGGGAAGAGGCCACGCAGAACCTCAACCTCATTAGTAGGAATCCGTCAGGGACAGACCGCAGAACAGTTCGTCTCTTGTCATCTACAAGGCGAACCTGACGTTGACACTGAAGAAAATGAAAACAACTCCACAAGAGCCAAAACACATGCTGGGTTTTATCCTCACCGAATGAAGAGACCATTTCAAGAGTAGCTCTAACGGCCAAACACCTGGCAAACTCGAGGATGACATCAAGATCATCACACATGAAGAAAGCAAGTGGTTCTTGGGCCTCCTACTCCCACCACCAAAGAGCAATGATGCCCCCAAAAAAAAAGACAGGAAAGAAGGGAAAGGACAAATGGATATCAGAAGAAACTCTGCAGCTTGCCCCACGGTTGAGAGGAGAGAGAGCCACGGGGGAAATGATGAAACAAAAGAGTTAAGCAGTAAGCTATGGAGGCACTTGAGAGTTCATCTGCAAGTTTCCATGACACCGCCCAAAGGGAAAAGTGGGGGAGCAGCCTCCAAGAGAGGTAGTGCTGACAAGAAGGCTCAGGGTCCCAAAGATGGTGGCAGTGCAATAAAGGTCAGACACATGCTATGTGAAAAACATAGCAGAATTTTGGAAGCCATGGAAAAATTGAAGTCTGGGAAGAGAGTCAACGAAGTGGCTGCACGATATAGTGAAGATAAAACTAGGCAAGGGGATGACTTGGGTTGGATGACCAGAGGGTCCAAGGTGGGACCGTTTCAAGCAGCAGCGTTTGCCTTGCCTGTAAGTGGATTAGCTAAACCTGTGTGTAAGACCCTCCTTTTAAGACAAAATTTGGTTATCATGTTACCATCATTGGAGGGGAAAAATAAAATCATGCAAATTAAGTTTTAAAAAAAAGAGTGAAGTAGAAATTTTCAAACGCAGGCTCATAGAAGACAAAGCAAAATCTTACAATGAAATGTGCAAAGTTCTGAAGCTTGAACCCCAAATGGAAAAAAAGCACATTCGACGTTTCTCAAGCAGAAAGAACGGGAGAAAGTAAGTCAAGACTGGAGGGAGCACTTGCTAAAGAGCCAATGGAACTCAAGGAAGACGTCTTAGTTGCACTGAAGGCACTGATGAAAAACAAGATTCCCAGATGGAATACCAATCAAAATATTTCCTCGAGTTGATGATCGTGAGTCTGGTCTTTCCAAGAAATTTGGAAGATGGCTACCTCGTCAACGGGCTGGAAGAGATCTATATGTGTGCCCATTCCAAAGAAAAGTGACCCACTAAAGATGGGAGTTGATGAACCATGTCATTGATAATGTAATCCAGGCAAAATGTTGCTAAAGATAATTCAGAAAGAGTGGCCGTGACACATCCAAGGCAGAAATTCAGCCCCATTCAGAGGAGTCCATAGAACAGGGGATATCATTGCTGATGTCAGAGAATACCAGAAAGACAATCTCAGATGAAAGCAAAGCGTACCTCAAGGATGCTCACCTGTGTCTTATGGACTACGTGAAGTCCTTTGACTGCATGCCTCATAACGAACTGTGGCTAACGTTACAAAGAAAGGGTCTTTCCAAATAATCCAGAGTGCTTATGCAACAACAAAAAGGGGGAGGGCATACTGAGCAGTTTAAAGATGCATGTTAGGATCGTATCTTTTCGCCATACTTCTTCAATTTGAATGCTGAGCAAATCATCTGAGAAGCTGACTAGCTGAAGAAGAATGTGGTATCAGGATTGGAAAAAGATTCTTAATAACCTGCGATGGGTGGATTTCACAACTTTACTTGCTGGCTGTCCAGAGGGTTTAAAGTTCTTATTAATACAGATCAAATAATACACCATTCTCTATGGATTAGATATTAACATAAAGAAAACAAAAATCTGCACAACTGCATGAAGCAACATCAAGATAAACAGAGAAGAGACTGGAAGTTATCCAGAATCTCATTTTTGCTTGGTTCCACAACATCACCCATGGAAGCAGCAATCAAGAAGCCAAATAATGTATTGTACTGGTTATATCGACAAAAGACTTGTGGACGAATTTCAAAGTCTCACTTTGAGAACAAAGGTGCCTTTGACCCAAGATCTTTTTCATTGTCTCCATGCATTGAACAGCTAGAAAATGTATAAGGGAGCTCACAGAAAGAGATACACGTTTGAATAACGGTATTGGCTTAGCGTATTGAATACACCACAGACTGCCAGCAAAAGGAACAAATCTGCTCTGGAAGAAGTTCAGCTGAATGTTTCTAGTGAGCAAAGAGAGTGAGACTTTGTCTCATGCCCTTTAAACACTGTGTTACCCTGGGTGAACATAGGCACTTGTACGGATATAAGAATGAGCTTTCTATAAAAGAGCAATTGTATCGTGAGAAAACATCCCAGCCCAGATCAAGTCCATGAGCCTGATATTAGCCTCTATGCCAGATTACCAGTCTGTAAATTCCTCTTCAGACTCACACAGCGCATGCAGTGACACCAAATGAAGGATGATCCCAGGCCAGTGGGTGGAAAGTCTTGTGGATCCAGTGGCGGTGGAAGCATCTCCACACTGACGGGGGTCTCCACATGGCTTCTCCAGCTCCAGGGCTCTCCCTCCATCAGCATAGCTCCCCGTGTTTTGTCTGCAGAACGACAATGTAGAGAGTGGGGGGTCTGACCTCCAGTGAGCTCTTTATCTCCATAGGGCCTCCAAATGAGGTCATCAAGCTGCGACCTGATGGACAGGCTAAACCCCACCCCTTCGTTCTTCATAATCTCACATTGACACCGGATTGGGTAACTACCACATACACGATATCAGAGGGGGCGGTCCCAGGAGAAGGACATCGAGCTTGGTAAAATAGAGGGTCAGCAAAAAAGAGGGAACATCCCTTAAAATGAGCTGGCACCAGGATTTCCCATTGCAAGCCCAGAAACACTCGTGCGGATGACACACAACTGGGCTTTGCTTGATTGTGCACAGAGTCAACTCAATGACCCCTAACCACAACAGCAAGCCCTGAACTCAGGGCGACTCAAGACAAACCCTAAGCCACGAACGCCGGGACTCAGTGTGACGATAGAACTGAACCACCAGGAAACGAACTGCCGTTGGAATAACGTTCACTACCCTCTTTTTTTTTTTCCAGTCATGTTGTTGGGAGCTCAGGTGACTCTTGTCACAATCCATACATACGTCCGTTGTGTCAAGCACATTTGTACATTTGTTGCCACCATCCCGCTCAAGACATGTTCTTACTGCGTGAGCCCTTGACATCAGCGCCTCACTTTTCCCCTCCCTCTCCCTCTCTCCCTCCCTCATGGACCCTTGAAAATGTAGACATTATTATTTATTATTATTTCATGTCTTACACTGTCCAATGTCTCTCTTTACCTCTTCTCTGATGTCCATTCCCCTGGAAGGGGGTCATAGTCAGGTCATTGTGATCGGTTCCCCCTCTCTCCCCCCACCTTCCCTTTCCCCTCCCGGTGTGACTACTCTCAATATTGGTCCACAAGAGTTCGTCTGTCCTGGATCCCCTGTGTTTCCAGCTCTTATCTGTATCCGTGTACATGCTCTGGTCTAGCCAGATTTGTAAGGTAGAATTAGGGTCATGATAGTGGGGGTGCTAAGGAAGCATTAAAGAACCAGAGGAAAGCTGTATGTTTCATTGGTGCTATATGCACCTTGACTGGCCCGTCTTCTCCCCGTGACCTTTCTGTAGGGGGTGTCCAATTGCCTACAGCAGATCAGCTTTGGTCCTCCACTCTGCACTCACCCCCTCCCCATTCACACTGACATATGGTTGTTATTGTTGTTGCTGCTGTTGTTGTTGTTCTGGGTCTTTGATGCCTGAAACCTTGATCCTGTCGACCCCTCATGATCACACAGGCTGGGATTCACCACTTTTCAAGCAGTATCAATCTGGTAAGTAAGTTGGTAAATGCTGGGTGTGTGTGTGTGTGTGTGTGTGTGTGTGTGTGTGTTCTTGTTCCATTGTACATACATAAAGGAGCCCTGGTAGAATAGTTAGGCATTGCGCTGCTAACCACAAGGTCAGCGGTTGGAAACCACCAGCGGCTTCAGTAGACCAGTAGGTGGGACTGCCCACACCCATGAAGAGTCACCATCTTCCTGGTGCAACGCAGTCCTGTGCGGCAGGATGCGGCCACAGCAGCTGTCGATCTCTGCTTTCTGTCTCTCTCAGCAAAGCGCGTGCCCATCACCCCGTGGAAGATTCCATGGGTCTGGACATGAACCCCCCTGACGCCCCCCCAAACTGCCTTTTCGGTTGTGAACCAAAGACCCCCTAGAAGATCCCTTAAGGTGGAGTGTGATGGAAACACGCACCGGTTACCTTCAAGCACCGTCCGCTGAAGTGCTGGTGCAAAGCTTGCCCTGTGCACATTCTTGAAGCAGGGGCAATGAATGACGTATGAAGGCGACTTTGAAAAGGTCTGTCCAGTCAACGGTCTCCCTTGGCCGCTTTGAAATGACCCCCCCACCAGTGGTCTGACGATTAAAGTGTGACTCAGGGCCTGTGCCTATCAGTGGGCAGCGTTTAACAGCTGTGGAGGAAGATGATGAAGAGGAGGAGGAGATGACACTCTTCAGTATATTGGGAAAGCGGTCTGCCCCAATGCACAGTAACAAGATTCCACAGAAAAAAAGGCAAACTTGCTGTTGAGGAAGATGATGTTGACGAAGATGCTGCTGCTGATGAAACTGAAGAAAAAACTGCAGTGAAGAAATCTATATCGGATACTTCAACCAAAAATGCACAAAAATCGGACCAGAATGGAAACTATCAACACCAAGATCCAAAAATGGTACAATAATAAAATAAAACAAGAGAAATACTCCCCAAACACCAAAAGGTCCTAGTTCTGTAGAAGACATTAAAGCAAAAAGGCAAGCAATTATAGAAAAGAGTGGTTCTCTTCCTCAAGTGGAAGCCAAATTTTATCAGTTAGGTAAAGAATGCTGCTAAATGAGCGACCAGCTGGCTATTCGAGATCTCTAGCATTGGAGGAAGTCTCTTCAGAAAAGTAGTCTAAACAGGGCTGAGCCCTGGTGGCGTTGTGGTTGTGCGCAGAACTGCAGCCCACCGGGTTGGAGGTTCAAATCCAGCAGCAAGGCTGGGTCTCCTACTCCCACCACCAGAGGGCAGTGATGCCCCCAAAACAAAAAAATTGTCTAAATAGTCAGTTACAATTTTCCATCTCATTTCTTATCTGTCCCAGTTGCTGCCTGGTCAACTTTTGTTTTTAATCGCAGAGCGAGAACTTTCCCTATGGTGTCTGATAAATGTGATCCAAGTTCCTTTGTCAAGAACGTGTTGTCCTAATGCCAGTTTAGTCTGTAAAGATGGAACTATAAACATACAGGGGCAGTTCTATCCTGTCCTGTAGGGTCAAATATGAATCGACATGGACTCAATGGCAGTGAGTTGACATATATATGTAAAATAGATATGTTTAAAAGTTTACATATAGATGTTAAAAGTCATACACTTTGGGGGGTAAGTTCTGAGCCACGTGGACCCCTTCTCTTCCGTAGGGTGTTATGTTCCTCTTCATAGCTCAGCATGATTCTCTCTCAAGTCTAAAGCACACTCATCTGGAAAGGAGAGGGGCAAACCCAGGAACTGATCCCAAACTCTGCACACAGTTCTCTGCAACCCTCTCATGCAATAGCTTCGTGCTTAACATAATCGTTGCATAACTCCGTTGCCTGGGCTGAGAGCAGTGTGCGATACCAGCCACGAGGGGTCAGTGTGGGACAGGAATATTCCTGGGAATCTGTTAAAAAAAGAAAAGGAAAGAATGTCAAGGATTGTAGCCTTCAGGATGAATTACCGTTCAATGTCAAGAAAACCCAAAACCTGGCAACGGGATCAATCGGTAACAGGATAATCGGAGAAAAGCTTGAGGTCGTCAAGGATGTTGTCTTGCTTGGGCCCCTAATTGATGCTCATGGAAGCAACCGTCACCATGAAATGCTGCATTGCCTTGGGATAATCTGTTCCCCGAGACCTCTTTACGAGGTCGACTAAAAAGCAAAGGATGTCCTTTGAGGACGAAGGTGCCCCTGGCCCAAGCTATGGTATTTTTTTCATCATCTCATAGGCATGTGAAAGTTGGACCTTGACTAAGCAAGACTGAAGAAGAATCAAAGTAGTTGAACTGCGGTGCGAACAGTGACAGTGTCATGGACTGCCAAGAGAATAAAGAGCTCGCTCGCTCGTGAAAAAAGTACAGCCAGACGACTCCTGAGAAGTAAGGAGGGTGAGGCTTGGTCTCATGAACCCTGGAGCCCATAGGTGCGTCCAACGATGTCACTCTCATCGAGGCCCTGACTGTCCATTGCTGCCAAACATGAAGTCCTTCTCCAGGGACTGTTCTCTGCTGGCAACAAGTTCAAGTACAGATGACAGAGTCTCGCCTCTGGCACAAAGGGGCATGCTGGCCGTACTTCCAAGATGGAGAAGTTTGTCCTTTAAATAGTCCGGGGGGGGGGGGGGGGGGTCTTTCAGTAGTCTTCTCCAACACCGTAACTCAAACGCATCTATTCTTCATGGGTCTGATATCATCCTCTCTGTCCGTTTGCGATTGACTAATGTCACTGAGCATCAGGTCCTCCATGTGCATCCACATCATGGGGGTTCGTCACTGGTTTTCCACGACGCGCAGTATTCCACGGTGTGGATGCACCAGAGTTGCTTTATCCATCTTTCTACCGATGGGCATTTAGGCTGGTTCCATCTTCTTGCTGTTTTCCACAGTGCTGCCCTTAATGGGCAGAGGTCTCTTAATGCGAAGACTCTTCCTTCTTTAGGACGTGGACCCTGCAGAGGGCTTGCTGGAGGAGATGGGATTCTGGCACCCGTTGTTTGAGGTTAACGCCATGTTGCTTTCCGCAGTGCACCCATTTTTTGCAGTTCCACCCATACTCTACGAGCGGCCAAGCTCATCCTTCAGTCTCTTACCACTTTACAGGGAATTTCCAGGTACCGGCCTGTGCCCAGAGAGTCCCTAAATATAATCTTCTTCTTGTTTTCTTAGCAGAATTCTAATTTAAGGCAGTCTAGGTGATGGAGCTGGACTGAACTCTAATAAATATCTATTCTTATATATGTATATAATGCCTGGTCTTGGCACAAGGGGCTCCATCTTGGGTCTCTAGGCGCCTCAATTCTACCTCTTGGAACTCACCCCTTAGTAACCTCTCCCTCTGCCTGACTGCAGCTCCCTGGAGCCCGGTGCCCAGGATGTGTGTTTGCCCAACTCTCCCCTGACCGCTGAGATAATGACCATCTGCTCTGCAAAATCTAAGCTGTGTGTGCACTTCCTCCCTTGCCTGCACACTTCCTCCCTTGCCTGCACACTTCCTCCCTTCCCTGCACACATCCCCCCTTCCCTGCGCACTTCCCCAATTGTAATACCCAGCAAAGGGGGTATAAAAAAAAACATTTTTCCATCGGACGCGCTTTCATCAGCTCAAATCTCAGGAGTTGGTGAATCCGCCCGCAAGCTTCCCGGTAAAGCCTGCTTTACATTTCGCTAATTGGCTCTCTGGGTCTGTGCGTGGCTGAAATCAACCTTACATATATAAGCTAATATATAATCTTCATATATATAACCTAATAAATACAGACATGGTTCTTGATTCCAAGGTGGGTGGAACAAGGTAAGAAGTGTTGTGTGAGCTTCCTGCTGATCCTCCAGGGTGCCTGGCCTGAAGGGAAATATGATGGACCCAGCTCCCCATGGCCCCAAACTCTCCAGGCATGTAAGAGTTATGAACCGCTCACCTCCAAATCCCATCATGCCCGAGCTTTAGACGTGCCTTGAAACATACTGCCTCAGGAGTCTTAGGGCCACCCCCTCCTCCCAAGCCCATCTGCAGCTCAGTATTTTGTGATACTTGCTAAAGAAAACTCAAGTCCGTTGTGGACGTCCTCATTCCACGTCTGGGGACAAAGAAGCGGGCAGGTGAACGCCAAGCATACCTTCGATTCTCCATAAATACCTCTCATGCCTGAAGCTGAGTGTTCGGCCTGTCAGGCCAACTCAAAAACCAATGTTTTTGATTGTTTGATTTTGTTTTCTTTAATCAAGCTGCACGAGCAACCGCAAATACCTCCCTTAGGAAGTAAAGGGAAGCGGGTGTTCTCATTCCTCGCAAATATTTCTCAAGTGTCCTAAATTCTAAATGTGCCCCCTAAAGTCAAAGTCACTCTTTTCGTAGGTAAGGTAGCATTCCCAGGTTCTGGACATGTACTTGAGGGAGCCACGACTCAGAGGAGTCCTGAGTGGTGTGATGAGTTACACATGGGACTGCGTGTGCCCGGCTGAATCAGCCATTCAATTCCCTCAGTCACTCCACAGAAGAAAGAGGCAGCTGTGTGCACTCGTACAGACTTACACCCTGAGAAGCCCCCCGGGGCAGTTCTAGTCTGCATTATAGGGTCGTTAGGAGTCCATATCAACTCCAAGACTGCCGGTTTGGTTCGGTTCAGTTCCGTTTGGTTCTGTTCAACCCAATAGACGTGGGTTTTGGAAAAGGAGATTGTGGCGGTCCTGTGCTTATGTTAATTTCACGATTGAGATGTAGGGGTGGAGTCTAGCCTGTTCATCTGGAGATAGTCATTGAATAGCCAATGAGGCCTCCGTGTGGACATGGCTTTCTCCTGAGATTTCTGGGAAAATTCACGATATTTCCCTGATGGAGAAAAGAAGCTATCTCCCCAGTTGTGGGGAGTCAGTCTCTAAGACAACAAACTATGGACAAGACAAGGTGGCTGCGTCTGAGGAGCTGCAGGAGCTGGAAGAGAAGCCACATGGCCTTGCCCTGATGGAACCAGACCTCTGAAGCTGGAGAAGCCACGTGGAGATCCCTGCCAGCACTGAGTTGCTTCTACCACCACTGGATGGTGTTGATGGACCCTGAGCCCTGGAAACGAGGAGCCATGAGGGGACCCCTGCCAGTGGCGGGACTCTGCACCTGTCACTGACCTGTGACTTTGTGAGTCGGAAGGAGATTTTATAGACTGGTATCAGGCATATGGGTTAATATTGGACTGATGACTTTGAACTGGACTGGGCTGGGATGCTTTCTTAATGTCCCATTCCTCTTGTATATAAACCATACCCTTATATCCATATGCGTGTTTATTAATTTGTTTCTCTAGTTTACCCAGACTAACAAAGAGATTTCCATGGCTGTTTTGTAAGCGTGTAGGGAGAAGGTCCTGGAAAGAATCCAAGAGGAAGGAGCCTTGTCAGGAAGCCGCTGATGGCTGTTGCGAATGTCATTCGGGAACTGTCTGTCCTTCCTGGAGCGAAACACAGGCACTCAAAGTGTGTGCTGCCCATTTCCCCAGCCCCTCAGCCCAGCCTTTTCATTTCCATGTGTTTGGGGAAATCCAAACACTCCAGTCTCCCTTCCAGGTGGGAGAACCAGCAGGGACTCCTCCATCTTCCCAGCCAACCTCTGATCACGCTACATGACAACCTTTGCTTTGCCCATCGATATCCACTTTATGAGAACCATTTCTGAATGACCATCCAAAGCAGCAGTTCTCAACCTGTGGGTCACAAGCCCTTCGGGGGTTGAAGGACCCTTTCACAGGGCTTGAGGAGCCCTTTCACAGGAGTCCCCTGATTCATAGCAGTAGCAAAAGGACAGTGATGAAGTAGCCATGAAAATAATGCTATGGTTGTGGGGGGAGGGGTTCACCACCCCATGAGAAACTGCCTGGCAGGTTTTCGGCATGAGGAAGGTTGAGAACCACTGAGTTACACCCTTTCTGGGACACTTGGATGGCAGCCCTGAAGTTGGCAGGATGAAACGAAGCTTGCCTTATTGTCATAATCCACACTGCTTTTATTTCCGCTGCTAGCGACAACAATAACCAAGGACTCGCAAACTTGGTTACCTCACCCTAGTTACCTAGCCACGTGGCTGCCAAGTCCCCCTGCCCAAGTCCCCCCACTCCCACCCCATAAACCATCTTGTTAGCACAGTCTCTCTGGCATGTTCTCAGACCCCCAAACAAATAACGACATTCTTGGCGACAGGACATTCCATGGGAGAGGTTACCTTCCAGAACTGGGAGCAGCAACAGCCACAATAACAACCACAACAGCAAATTAGCACGTGTTAAACTTTCCTTTTACATTTTAAAATTTCAAACACAAGGGAAAGGTAGGTGGGACAAGATGGAAACCCAGGTGGGCAAATCCTGGAGCAGATTAGTCTTAATATCTCTAGTTGCGTTTTTCCATACAAAAGGGCTTTTGTGAAGGGGGCGGGGGGGGGGGTCTACATCAGACCTGGTGTTAAAAGAAAATTCTGAAAGTCAAAAATAAAGAAGAGTAAAGGTGAGGGGATAGTGGCTGTGAGAATTAGATCAATGCAAACAGAGGACTAAGTAGTCCAGCAGTAAATGCCCACTCGTTCACCAGGCAATGTGACTTCTTCAGCCTTGTCTCTGCGGTTGCTGGCTCCCTTCTCCCCCTGGGTCCTAGGAAACAGGCTTTTCACCCCGTCCTCCAAGTGAGCAAAGGCCAGTCAAGTAAGTGGTCTCTATTTCCCATGACAGCAGAAGAGATGGGGGCTGTGGGCAGGCTGAGGAAGAAGAAGGCAGTCTGCATCTTGCTTCCTCCTCCCACCTGGTGACCCCAAAGCAAGGGGGTTGTGGCAGTCACTAATCTGGTGTCAATTTGAGAATTGGGACCGTAGGGGTGGAGTCTAGCCAATGAGACCTCTCTGTGTGTGCATGACCTTCTCCTGACCATTCTGGGAAATCTGTCCCTATTTCCCCCTTGGAGGTGAGAGACTCGTGATTCAGTCCCTTGGAGACGCTCTACTGACAAGACGTAAGCTGACGCCCTGTGAGACTCCAGGAGGAGAAGCCACGTGGGCTTGCCCTGATGGAACCAGACCTCTGAAGCCGGAAAAGCCATGTAGAGGCTCCTGCCAGAGCTGAGATGTTTGAGAAGCCACAGAGAGGCCCCTGCCAGGGCTGAGATGCTTACAACACTACTGGGTCCTAAGACTTTCTTACCCACTGGCCTGTGATTGTCCTACATTTGATGTCATCATCGCATGTGCCTCATGCATCTGAAGAAGAATTTATAGACTGGTATCACACACATGGGCTCACATCAGACTTGTGGGCTTGGACTGGACTGGGTTTGGACGTTTCTTAAATGTTCAATTGCTCTTGTAAATAAACCTCTTTCTTATTCACCTGTGCGTGTTCGTGAATTTGTTAGTCTACCTGGACTAACACAGGGGTTGATTGACTGGGGCCTTGGCCAAATGCCCCTTTAGGATGAGACGGTGACTAAAGCCATAGAAAGGGACTCGCTGTGCCATCCCCAACTTCCTGCCATACCTGTGGCAGGCCAGCAAAGCTCGTCAACACCCTGCCCACAACCCCAGGACCTCTCCAACGGCAGCTGAGGGCCAGAACCTACCGATCGTTTTTTGCGGGGGCATCACGGCTCTCCGGTGGTGGGAGTAGGAGGTCCAGCCCCACTGCTGGAATTGAACCTCCGTCCCAGTGGGCCACAGTCCCGCGCACAACCACTACGCCACCAGAGCTCAGGCCCCTACCGATCTTTTGCAGTGGGCTTTTCCTGGCCACCAAGGGGCATGCTCTGCCCAAGCATGGCAGGCTAGACATCCAGAGGAATTAACTATCTCCCCCCACCCCCAAGTCCTCAACCCAGAAAGACTGGCCAGGGTGCATGTAAAAATATCCCAGCTCCTCTGTCCAGGTGGAAATAGGTCTGAGGGTCGTGTTCCATGCCACCCTTGCAGGGATGGGCTCCAGTTCCACACCCGGGGAACTGACTCTGTAGTTGTTGGGGCCGTCAGGGTGGTTCTGACTCACGGTTCTGACCTGTGCCCAAAGAAGAAGGCAGCACTGCCCAGTCCTGCCTCAGCCTCCCCATTGTTGCCATGTGGAGAGTCCACTGTTGCAGTCACTGTGTCAATCCACCACATCTGTATTGTCCCTCCACTCGACAAAGCCGCGTGTCCTTCTCCAAAGACCGCCCTCCCCTGCGAACCATCCCGAGGACGTGAGAGGAAGTCTCCCCATCCTCGCCCGCTTCTGAGGCGCATTCTGGCTGTCCTTACTCCAAGAGGGGTGAGTTCGCTTTTCTGGCAGCCCATGGTACTTTCAGTACTCTTCCTCGCCATTCAGAGGCATAAATTCTTCTAGAATCTTTCTTCTTCTGCCTCGATGAGCCAAATCGAACTCACTACCATGGAGTCGATTCTGATGCCATGGAAACTCCACAGAGCACGGTAGAACCGCCCCCTGGGGGGTTCTGAGACTGTAACTGCTTATGGGACGTGTCAGTCTAGGTAGACTAGAGAAACAAACTCATAGACACGCATATGGATATAAGGGAACGGTTTATAGAAACAAAAGTTTATAGGAACATTGAGAAAGCATCCCAGCCCAGTCCAGTTCAAAGTCATCAGTCTGATATTAGCCCTTATGCCCGATACCAGTCTATAAAGTCTCCTTCCGACTCATGAAGTCACAGGTCAGTGGGTGCAAAGTCCCAGCGCTGGCAGGGGTCTCCCCATGGCTCCTTACTTCCAGGGCTCAGGGTCCATCAACACCATCCAGTGGTGGTAGAAGCAACTCGGTGCTGGCAGGGGTCTCCACGTGGCCTCTCCAGCTTCAGAGGTCTGGTTCCATCAGGGTAAGGCCGTGTGGCTTCTCCTCCAGCTCCTCCAGCTCCTCGGATGCTGCCATCTTGTCTTGTACGTGATTCATCGTCTCTGAGACTCACTCCCAACAACTGGGGGAGATAGCTTCTCATCTCCACAGGGGAAATATCGAGAGATTTCCCAGAAGTCTCAGGAGAAAGCCCACGTGGTGGCCTCATTGGCTATTCAATGGCTATCTCCAGATTAGCAGGCTTGACTCCACCCCTGCATCCCAATCGTGAAATTAACATAAGCACATGACCGCCACAGGGGAGTAGAAAGTCTCATCTTTCTGCCAAGGAGTGACTGATGGTTTTGAAGAGCAGACCTGGCGGTCACAGCCTCGTGCATAACCTCTAGCCTACCAGGGCTTCTAGTCCCTAAAGAGTATAACCCAGCAAGCCCTCTGAAGCAGTTCCTGCTCTTTAAAACGAAGGGTCACAGGGAGTCAGAATGAGCCAGACAGCAATGGGTTGGTCACCATGGCTAGGGCTGTTGTTTTCTCCTGGGCTCTCTGATGAGAGACACAGCTGCCTCCACTGGAAGGACTGGGAGAAGACCAAGCCCTTGACTTTTAACCCATCCCTCACTCCCAGCCTCTCCAAGAGGTTGAGAAATTCCATGAGGGCTGATCAGAGTGCGAATGGAATTTTCTTACTGGGTGGTCAGCTCTGGAGGAAGGAGGAATTGCTGTTTACACACAACGGGCAAACATTCCTCGAGCCAAGTAGGGTCCGGGTTCAAGAGCTTCGCTAGGGGGAGGAGGGTTGCCAGAGAGGACCCTGGCACCTCCTCTGAACCCTCCCCATCCTGGGTGCCCGCTTAGCTGGGCTCTTTCCCTGCCAAGACCGGTAGAGAGAGGTGAGCCTGGAGAGGGCGGAGATAGTCCCCCTGGGAGATGGGAGAGGAGACTGCTCAGAACCCCACCCCTAAGGGAGAATGTTGACCGGCCCGCAGGTACCAGGAATGTAGGCATCGCTTCATTTTTATAGATAAGAACACCGAGGCTCGGAGAAGTGGGGCGACTTGACAACCTGACTGAGATCCTGCGGCCTTTCCGTGGCCAGTCCACGATTTTCACCCGAGAAGTCAAATTCCAAAGCCTCGTGCTGATTGGCTGGGGGCCGAGGACGCCCACGGAGCCCTGCGCAGTGCGCCCTGCGGTCGCCAGAGGGAGCGCGGGGAACAGCGGGCGGTGGGAAGGGGGAGTCTTTCTGCGCACACCATTGAACGCGCAGATGAGGGGGAGGCTGGCTTGGAAGCCTTGGACCAGACAACAGGAGAGGCCCAAAGTGGAGGCAGGGAGGGGGGGGCGGGCGGGGAGTTCAAATCAGGGAAGGGCTTCTGGGTAATTCTAGCCGTAGAGATAGACCCCCCTCCCACCCGGCCACCCACAGCTTCCCTGCCAGCTGTCCTCTAGCCTCGAGGCACACCCACCGCAGAGCTGGAGCGCTCAGACCCCCAGTGGGGGAGACCTAGGTTCTCGGGGATCAGCACACGTTCCTGCCCTGGCGCCTCAGTCGAATGACCTTGAGATCTCTGCCCTGACATGCACAGGTGAAGAGACCCAGGCTTGGAGCTGTCTGTTGCTTTTCCAAAGCAAGTGGGAGAAGCAAGCGGTGACCCTGGCCAAGGGGGTTCCTTGAACGTCTCTGCTCCAAGTTCAGTGGCCTGGCTTAGCGCATGCTCTGTGGCCCCTGGACTTGAACCCCATGTGGTCTCTCTGCAGGGTGGTGGGCGGCCCTTGATGTGATACTGCCCACATGGACCTCCCTCCTTCTGAGCACCAAGCCTCTCCTGACGCAGCCCAAGCTTGCGCCGGCTGGTTTTGGGCAACCGCGTCATGGGGACCAGAATTTCCATCGCCTCTATCCCTCGGCTTTTCTTGCCTGTGCTGTTGCTAAGCCGTTTCTCCCCCACCGCATCCCTGTGCAGCTGGGTCTTTGGATCTGAGTCCAGGAACTGACATTTATCCCTGTCAAGTTTCATCTTGTTCATTCATCTGACAAACATTTGTTCAGTGCCCACGCCGTGCCAGGCACTGGGGATCTAGAGACGAAAGGCAAGTCCCCTGTCCTTTAGGCGTTCACTGTGCAATGTATTACCGTGGTGGCATGGCCGCGCGCAGGGCCTGGCCCCCATTTTGCAGACCGGGAAAGCCAGGTTCCAAAAGCTCATGCAACTTGTCTGAAGAGACCAAGCTAGAGTGGCAGGCTTGGCCTTTCACCCTGCAATTGTGCTGGGTCCTCACTCTGCCCTCTAACCCACTGCCCAGCCCTGCTCTGAGTCTCTGCTGGGACAAAAGCGTCATGTGCAGGGCTGCAAACTGAGAGATGAGAGGTTCAAGTTCACCCACAGACCTAGGAGGAAAGGACTGGAAACCCACTTCAGACGAGAGAGAGGATGCATCATTGAAACACCTAGAGGCCCAGTTCTGCTTTGACACCTGAGTTGCTCTCGACACCATGGCAGCTGGTTGAAGCTTTCTGGTGGCTCAGTTTGAGCTTCGTTGCTACCTGAAAGGTTGGTGGTTCCTAATCTACTGGGCAGCACTGCAAAAGCAAGCCCTGGTGATCTGCTGCGGGGAAGATTTTACAGCCAAGAAAACCCTAAGACATCTCCTCTGTGCCTGATGTAGGGACCACCAGCAACAGGGTGGGTGGGATGGTTGGTTGGTTGGTTAGATGGTTGGATGGATGGATGGATGGATGGATGCTTGCTTGCTTGCTTGCTTGCTTGCTTGGATGGTTGGCTGGTTGATTGGATGGTTGGTTGGTTGGATGGTTGGTTGGTTGGTTGGTTGGTTGGATGGTTGGTTGGATGGTTGGTTGATTGGATGGTTGGCTGGTTGATTGGATGGTTCGTTGGTTGGTTGGTTGGTTGGATGGTTGGTTGCTTGGTTGGTTGGCAGGTTGATTGGCTGACTGTTTGATTGATTAGTTGTTTGGCTAGCTGGATGGGTGCTTGGTTGGTTGGTTGGTTTGATGCTTGCTTGACTGTTTGGTTAGTTGGTTCGCCCAAGTTTGGAGCTGTTTATAACCTCAGATGCTTGATTTCTTTGAGTCTCCTCAATGACCCAGCTGAAGCTAGGAAGCACTCAGGACTGGCTGGGTCTCCAAAAGCCCTTCCTCCAGAGCACCAGCCATGATTCTACTCTCTGGGCTCAGCGCACACAAGCGCACCAGCCTGTGAAGCATCTCCCCACTCCCCAGCCCCCAGCTCCTGCCCAGGCTGAGCAACTGCCTGTCTGCTGTGGTCTTTTTGACTCTGGAACCTGCTCCTGCTGCCAAGTCTCCCCAGACACCCACATCAAGGTACAAGGTCCCCTGCCAGGCCCCTTCCCCGGAGGAAGACCTGAAGCCCAAGGACCAGCGAGGGTGTTGGGAGCTGGGGCTCATCCACCTCGTCAGAGCATCCTCTTTTGCAGCTACAGCTTCTTCTCTCCTGCACTGCTGGCTCCAGAAAGGCTCTTCTGTGTCCAGCGAAGAGGGACCAACTGCAATTGGACCTGTGCACGGGCACTGGGCAGGGGACAAGGCTGGTGAGCTCAGCAAGTTGTTTGGAGGAGGCAGAAAGGTAGCTTCAAACTCCTCACCACCCACCAGGAACCCAAGGATGCTGGGACATGATGGCCCAGACAGATTGTGGGATGTACCCCCTCACAGGGCCAGTCCTGAGGCCAGCTTCCCCCTCCCCTCTCCAGCCTATAGGGTCATGATTACGAGCAGCAGCCATTTTGCAAGAGAAAAAACCCAGCCTCAGCAAGTGGTTCTGCTAAGATGGCTCCCTGCTGGAAGAGGAGGCTCACAGGCCCCTGACCACAAAGCCCAGGGAGGCAGACTGACCACACCCAACAGAGATGTGCAGGTCCCAGAGGACCATGGTGGCTCCCACCACCTTTAAGACCCTTGAGATGTGGTTGAAAACCTAGCAGGTTGGATTTGACAGGCTCACTGACTGCTCCCACGCTTCCAGGCTGTGCAAATCTGCCAGAGCCACACCTTGTCCTCACAGCTTGGGCTGGTGGGGGGTGGGTGGGGGGCACGGGGAAGAAGAGGGCATAGACAGTAAACAAGTCTGTCACGTCAGACACTGACATTGCTACAAAGAGTTTACATAGGATAGAGAAACAGAGCAGCATGGGAGCCAGAGACAAAGTCCCTGGCCCGGGGTTTGCCTGTTCCTGCTGACTGATTCGAGCCCACTCAGCAAGTGGTACCACGGAAGAAAGGCCTGGTGAACTGCCAAGGAAACCCCATGGAGCTCAGCTTTACTCTGTTTAAGATGAGGGACGGTCAAAAAAAAAAGATCGGGACTTGGCTTCCAGGCCATACCTGCACAGGTGCATTCTGGAAAAAATGTGCCTACACACACACGCACGCACACACGCATGCATGTCTCTGCCATTCATGGGTAACTTCAGGCAAGTCTTCCCAATAATACACCTGTCTTAGCCCCATTAGTATGCCTTCCAAGCAAAACCCCCAAACAAAGTCCGATCCACGGCTTCGAGGGGACCTGGTTGATTAGACCCTGCTCAGAAGGTGAAAGCATACCAAAGGGGCGGTTCTGAGAGATTTCCTCCAAAGACGCACAGGCTTCTGGGGGCTCCTTCTGAAGAAGGTGTCAGGAAACTGAACACGGTAACTGAATCGAGAAAGGTGAGAAGAGGCAGGCCAAGGAGCGTTCTTCTATCAGGACGGCGTTCCTGCACGCTTCTGGAGTGGCCAGGGTCGTCCTACAAGAATCTCATCGAGAACCGTCCTCGGTCCTCCCTCCAGCGAGGCCCTTCCCTCTGTTAGACACCTTTTGGTTCTCTTCACTCAAAGGACACTTCAATGCAACACGACTTGGGTCCCCCCCCCCCCCAGCAAGCCCAGGAGACCCTTGGTGGTGAGGTGGTGGGCTGCAGTCAGAAGGGTACACCGTTCTGAAACCGACAGGCGTGCGGAGGAAGAAAAGCCTGGCTTTCTCCTCCCTTGGAGCACCTGTATTCCCGGAAACCCACTGGGGCATCTCCACCCTATCCTGCAGGGTCGCTGTGAGCCCGCACCAACTTCACAGCAGAGAGGGAGGGAGGGAACCGTCTCAGCAGGGGCCAGGTGGAGACAACAGAGGAGGGGCTTCTCTGGGAAAGGGTTAGAGAGGTGGGGAGCCCACCTTCCTCCATCTGGAGGGTGCCTCTACCGGGAAACAGACGCTTCACATTTTGATATTTTGGTTTAATAAAGGTGGCTTTGTCTTGATCAAGGTTCCCTTCGAGGCAAGGAGGGCGAGACGGCGTGCCACGTACTTTGGACGTGTCGTCCCGAGAGACCAGTTCCCGGCCAAGGGGACTTGGTAAGGCAGACGGGCAGCATAAAGAGGAAGGCCCTGGGTGAGACGGGTCGGCACCCTGGTTGCGACAACAGGTTCAAACTTAACAAGGCTTTGAGGGTGGCCCACATCCGGGCAGGGTTTCTCTCTGCTGGGCGCCAAGGGCACCGTGAGTCGGAACCGACCCAGGGCCCCTGCGCGCAACAACGTCATTGGCCGGCGAGCCTCCATGGCTGATCCTCATTGGTGGGGTGGCCGTGCGTCAGAGTCAGCTGGGCCATAATGGGTCCAGGCTTTGAGGTGGGAGAGGTGGCAGGGGAGGGGTTGGTGTTATTTCACTTGCTGGGTCTAGGCAGGCCCCTCGGAGGAGGGCACATCTGAGGAACAGAGAAGGAGGTGACCTTGGGCACAGCCTTGGGCACAGCTCTAAGAGAGAATGAGGGTGGTGTGGCCCCCCACTGTAGAAAAACACACAGCTCGGGCTGAGGCCCGGTGGCGTAAGTGGTTGAGCGCGGGACTGCGGCCCGCGGGTTTGGTGGTTCAAATCCAGCGGCGGCTCTCAGGAGTGGCACTGGGTAGCGCCCACGACCACCAGAGGCAGTGATGCCCACAAAAAAAAGAAAGACAGACAGAAAAACACACAGCTCAGCGAGGTGCCCTCCATGGGGATGTGACCATGGGGCGCCTGAGCCCTGGTCCCTGTATCCCTGCCCCTCCCTGCTCCGTGGTTTTGTGAACCCCCTCGTGTCTGCATTTCCTCCAGACCTTTCTTCAGGTCACCCCCCGGCCCCAAGCAGGGACCAGAGAAACGTTGGCGAGATCCGCAAAAACCTAAGGCTCCCCCCCCGACCCCGCCTCTCCCCCACGCCCCCTCACTAAACCTCGAGGTCCAAGAAGGAGGCAGCGTGCAGGCCAATCCCGCGAAGCCCTACCTGGTCCCGCAAGGCGTCACGTGCTGGGCTCCGTGGCTTCTATAGGTGGCGGAGACCGAAGACAAAGGGATTCCAAGAAGGGGGAGGAGGGGTCGCCTACACAATTGGAAAATTTCACACAAAAGTCCAGATTTCCAGCTATTTTTAAAATATCTGAAGAGCTGGCAACCCCGAGCCTGCATGTCCCCATGGCAACACCAGCTGGTGCTGAGCCGCCGCTGCCCACCCCCCATCCAACACCTCAGACTGGACATGCGCACTGCGGCACTCCACGCAGACCACCCCCACCCCCAGCCCAGAATACTTGCCGGAGCCTTCTTCACCTGGCCACCTCCTCCCGCTCACATCCTCTGGGCCCGTGGACATGCGCGCCTCCATCCCTGGTTTGGAAATATTTGAGGAGCAGCAGACTCTGCCGGGACACTGGGTCCAGTGACTTGGGGCTGCCGAGGCTCAAGGGTCACCTGTCTGGTGTGTCTGGACTTCAAGGTCCTTCAGCAGGCCTCCGGGGACCCTCACCGCCATGACCCCTAACAACTCCCGGTGAGTCTCTGAGACTAACTTTTCTGGAGTAGAAAGGTTTTCTCCCATGGAGCATGGTGGTTTCGAACTGCCAACCATGTTGATCACAGCCAAACACGGAACCCCATACCACCAAGATTCTATCCCCGTAAGCTGCAGGACTCCGAACTGCAGGCACTGGATCTTGAAGCAAAACATGTGGCTCCTGACTTCACCCAGCAGGGGCCGACTCTCCCCACTGTCCCCGGCTGCCCCAGAAGAGCCACTTGGCTGATTACCTAGAACACAGGCTGGGTCTGCAAAGGGTTACTTTTCCATCAGAGGCAGCAGGTGACGTACAGCCTGCCCGGCAACATGATGGACTTGGCTAGGATTGGCTGGACCTGGCCATCCTTCAAGTTCCTACAAGGTCGCAAAGAGACCCACCCCTCTACTTCAATCCCTTGCACACTGTACCCCAGGGACAAAGGGTTCCTCCTCTTCTCTCCTTGACTCTGGGGCTGCTCAGCCTTCCCAAGGCCTGTTCCTCAGGGCTGTCCCTCAACCAGAGTACATTCTTAGATCCCGGAACGGGGCAAATCATGAACCTAGACTGCTAAGGGGAAGGTTGGAGGTTCGAATCCAGACAGAGGCATCCCAGAAGGGACTTTTGATTTGTTTCCCCAAAGCCAGCCATGGAAACCCCACGGTGCAGAATTCTACCCAGTCACGTCCAAGGCCACATGAGTCAATGCCAATGCCGTGGCTACTGGTTACTGGCATGGGCGTGTTACCATGCTCGGAGCTCTCAGTACCTTGTTTCAGAGCCCAGCCATCCTCAGTTCTTATTTGGAGATGCCATCTCACTCCGGGCAACCCTACAGACAGCGGAATAGAACGCTGCCTGGTCCCTCACCTTCTGAGCCATTGTGGTTACAGAATCTGGTGTCAATTTGAGGATTCCGAGTGAAAAGGTCGAATCTAGCCTGTCAATCAGGTCATAGCCAATGAGGCCTCTGTGTGGGCATGGCCTTCCCCTGAGGATCCTGGGACTCCTGTATTCCTCCTTGAAGGCAGAGATTGGTTCTCTCTCTCTCTCTCTCTCTCTCTCTCTCTCTCTCTCTCTCTCTCTCTCTCCTCCCTGGGGAAGATGCAGCTGACCAAACACATGGAACTGTGCAAGCGTCCTGAGCCGGAGAAGCCATGTGGAAGCCCCTGCCAGCACTGACATGCTTACAATACCACTGGATCCACAAGACTCCCCACCCGCTGACCTGTGGTTTTTCTGCAGTCGGTGTCATTGCATGTGTTTCGTGAGTCTGAAGAGGACTTTATAGATTGATGTCGAATGTGTGGGTGAATTATCAGAGTGAATTATCAGACTTAATGGACTTGATCTGGACTGGGCTGAGGTGCTTTCTCAATATTCAATTGCTCTTCTATGCAAAGCTCTTTCTTATACACGTTTGAGGTGTGTCTGTGGATTTATTTCTCTAGTCAACCCAGACTGACACAGCTATCTTTGAACTATTGTTGCAACCGGTGGGTCAAGCCATCTCGTTGAGGGTCTTTCTCTGTTTTGATGCCCCTCTGCTTTACCAAGCAGCAGGTCCTTCTCCAGACACTGGTCTCTCCTGATGCTACATTCACAGTATGTGAGGCTAAGTCTCTCCGCCCTTGCCTCTAAGGCTCATGCTGGGTGTACTGCTTCCAAAACAGATGGGTTGGCTCTTTCAGCAGTCCCTGGTACTTTCCATAGTCTTCTCCAGCACCGTCATTCAAACGCATCGATTCTCCCTATGCATTGTCCAGCTTTCACACCCGTCTGAAGCCTCAGGGAGATGCACCTTAGTCCTCAAAGCAGCATACATGCTTTCCAGCACTTTAAAGGGATCTTGTAGAGCAGGTTTACCTAAAGCAACACGCCCTTTGATCTCTTGACAGCGGCTTCTATGGGCAATGACTATGGATCCCAGCAAGACGAACTGCTTGACCCGTTCCGTTTCCCTCCATGGATCACGTACTCTGTTGGTCCAGTTGTGGGAATTTGGGTCCTCTTGACATTGGGTTGCCCTCCATACTGTCGGCTGTCACCCTTGCTTTTTGTCAGCAAGTGCTTCAAGTCCTCCTCACTTTCAGCCTCATCTGCATGTCACAGGTCATGAATCAGCCTTCCTCCCCTCCTGACGCTGCATGCTTCTTCATAGACGCCAGCCTCTCTGATACTTTTTCAGCATCCAAAAGGAATACATCCTATGTGGTAGGTATTAATATCATCAATTTACAGATGAGGGGACTAGGATTGAATAGATTATATCACCTACACAAGGCCACCCGGACCTAGGGACTCCTTTGCCCTAGACTTTTTGGGGCCGATGAAGGAAATTTTAGAGTCAGCTTATGGAGGGAGAACGACTGTGGTTTGAGAGCAGAGAACACCCCTTGTCCCACTCCTGCCTAAAACCACATCAGACCGATCGTTATGTTGAAGTCAGGCAGGGACAGGGACTGAACCCAGAGTCTGTAAGAAGACAATGAATGATAAAGTCAAGAACTGTGACTGTCCTGAATGTCCCATTGACCCCCATCTATGGCCATGGGGCAGAGTCTCACACATGCAACAGCTTCTGCCTGGAACCTTGATGAGCACTAAGTTGCCAGCATCCAGAGACAGCCGTGAAAGTCCAATAGCTGTGTGAGTGAGACAGAACCTTGATGAGGGCCAACAGATGAAGCCGCTGTGCAAGCTAAGTTTGTATCATCCTTAAGCACTGCTGAGTATGTCTCAGTTGTTCCCAAGCTCCTCAAGGGCCACACACTTTAGGAATTTCTCCACTCCCACCCCCAGGGGGACAGAGAATGGTGAAGGACTTATCTATCCCATCTGAGACTCAGAGATACTCCAGCCCAAGAGACTAGGTAGGAAAAGAGCTTTGTCCCATGTTATTTTTCCAGTCTTGCTTCCCATTTCCCCAAAACTCCCCCACCCCCACACATACACACACACACACACACACACCTCAGACTCTTCTCTAGATAGCCCTTTGTTCTCCTCTACTGCCTCCTGGGTCGACAAGTCCTTCCCCAATTCTACCTGTGGTTCCTCCCCATCATCAGAGCCCAGTGCAAATACCACCTTCTCCAGACAACCTGTGTGATCCCTCAAATCTGATCATTCCCTCCCTCTCCTGAGGCCCCTTAGAACTCCGGGGGCCTCTCCTGTGGGGTTGAGGTCAATCTCCTTTATGCTATCTTTGTTTGTGGGAGGGACGTACTCTCCCCATAATAAATAGACTGGAGGGCACAGCAGACATCAGGATTCTTAGATTCATACGAGGTCGTGATGTATATTGGATAGGTGGGTGGATGGATGGGTGGATGATGATGGATGGATAGACGGATGGTAAGCCGGTCGAAGAAGGAGTAAGTAGGAAGATAGATGGCCTACATGAAGTTCATCCAACTACTCCACCCTATAATTGCCCCAACACTCAGGCTCGCTCCCAGGTCCTAGGGAATACCATTTCCATCTCCTTTCCTCTAGTCCTTCCTGCCCCTGCCTCAGCAAGTTTAAGATTTAGAAAGACTCACCTGGGAGCCCTGGAGGTATTGTAGTTACCCAAAGGGCTGCAGTCTGCGAAGGGGGCAGTACGAAACCACCCCCCAGCAGCTCCGCAGGAGAAAGCAGGCGCTGGCCACTCTTGTAGAGATTTTTAGATTTGGAAACTCACAGGGACACAATTCTATCCTGTCCTTTGTGGTTGCTCTGATTCAGTACTGACTCCGTGACAGGAAATGTGTGTGTGAGAGTCCGGGGAGACTAGAGAAACAAACCCGTAAACACACATATGTGTATAAGGAAGGGCTTTATGTACAAGAGAAATGGAACATTGAGAAAGCATCCCAACCCAGTCCAGTCCAAGTCCATAAGCCTGATATTAGCCCAGATGTCTGATAACAATCCATAGGTCCTCTTCAGACTCACGAAGCACATGCAACGATGCCAGGATGATCACAGACCAGTGGGTGCAGAGACTTATATATCCAGTGGTGGTAGAAGCATCTCAGCGCTGGCAGGGACCTCTCTGTGGTTTCTCAAGCATCCCAGCACTGGCAGGAGTCTCTATGTGGTTTTTCCGGCTTCAGGGGTCTGGTTCCATCGGGTAAGCCCATGTGGCTTCTCCTCTGCGATGTCTCACAGGGAGTCAGCGTTGGGTCTTCTCAGAAGAGCATCTCCAAGGGACTGGGTCATAAGTCGCTCACCTCCAAGGGAGAAATACGGCCAGATTTCCCAGAATTCTCAGGAGAAGGCCAGCGCACACAGAGGTTTGATTGGCTAGCTCCAGATTGACAGACGAGACTCCACCTCTCCACCTTGACACAAGATTACATGACCGCCACAGTCTGCTTTTGTTTGGCTTTTCTCCTGAGTGCAGTGTCGGGGGTTCTGGGAATCAGATCTGGGCTCGCTGGAGGTCAGCATTCCCCTCTGTAGGAGGAAGATGCTGAGCTGGCTGTGTACCTTGGACTGGTCCAGATCGGAGAAGCAGGTCCATGCTGGGGCTCTGCCGCTCAGAAACCACCACAGCTGGAGTCAAGGTGACTCTGGAAGCTTTGGACCAATAGAGAACAAAGGAAGAGAACGAGGAGAGAGAGGGATAAGAGAGGGCGAAGTCAGAGGAAAAGGAGAAGAGAGTCCATTCCCATGTCCCAAAATTCAAAAGCCCTTATCATGTAAAATCTCCAGAAGACATAGTTATTTGTTTGTTTGTTATCTATTTATTTATCTGTTTATTTCAAGGTTTTCTCATCCGGTGGTTGAATTTAGAATCAGGATACTGGAAGCGACAGCCCCCTTCATAGGAGAGGGGCCTGGGGGAGGGCCACTTGGGGCAGAGGGTGCTCAAAGAATGGAAGGAGGAGCTGGCTCCCTCCTGTCCCCTCATCTCCACCAGCCTCCTCACTTCAGCCCGAAGACCTCGGTCCACTGCTTTACACTTGGGGGCTTTACAGAGTTTGGGGAGGGGGGGGGGGGCTGGGAATGCCATGAGCTTTTTGTTCCATTTTTTCCCCCCATGAACTTTTCGAAGCCCTCTCATGATGGATTTTGTGAACCTCCTATATTGTTTGGGTAGAAGATTGCTGATGCACTATAAAAAATCATTTGCCTCATGCAGAAAAGCAAGAGGTTCAAGGTCATGCCAGGGCACCGTGACGAATCCGTGGGGCAGTGGCGACGGGAGGGTTGGAGAAGTCTCTCCATTCAGATATCATGAATTCAATCAGATGCCAGGGAGGGGAGGAGGCGCGGTCCAACCCAAGTGTCTTGGTTGGACAGCTTGGGCCTATACATGGATGGACACCCCGGCTCCCCTCCAGCATCAGGCTTCTCTGGGCAACATTCCGCCAGGACACAACGGTCAAGCCAGGCCGGATTAAGAACTGGAAAACCTGGCCAAGGGTGAATGCCCAGACCTGGGGGGGAAGGGCCCCAGCTCCCTGCCTGGTTGCTGTGGTCCATAATTGAATCTTCTTTGATGCCTCCGGATCTCACCCTGCCTTGGGCCACGTGGGGAACATCAATCACTACTGGGTCCAGGTGGGGAGCAGAGGGGAGGGGCGGGACCAGCGCTGACCAGCTGCCCCTGCGCTGGGAGGATCAGGAAGGAGCTGATGAGACTAGGGGCGGGGCCTGCAGAGACTCCAACCTGGGGCCCCGGGGGGAGGGGGCTTGGAGATCGGAGAATAGGAACCCCTCCCCAACAGAGAAGGGAAGTCCCAGAGCAGGTGGGGCGAAGCGGATCTGGGGAGGTGGAAACAGCGCTGGAGAGCGGCGCAGGGGCGGGGGCTGAAGTCAGACCTTCCGCCTGCATAAGAAAGGGCCCGTGGCCCTGGTGGAAAGAGCTTGGCTCCTGTAGGCAGAAGTGGCTGGGGACTGTGGTGTTGGGTCGCTGAGCTCTTCCGTGTGCTGTGGCTCAGACGGAACCTTAAGGGGAAACGTCTGGAAGAACATACATCGGAACTCTGATGAGCCTGGCTGGGGCGGGGTGGGGGGGGCGCCTCGAGGTGGGCTGCGGAGGGCCTGGATGTTTGCTTGGGTTCGCCATGCCTTGTCTGGGTCTCCTAAACTGCATTCAACAAGCACACATTATTATATCAAGGCGAGCCTATTCGGAGACACAAAGAAAAGAAAGCAGGAGAGATTGACATTAAATGTCTCCAGAGGGAGACAGCGGGTCAGAAGAAGAGCCTGTCTGTTGAGACTGGGCGTGACTAGGGGGTCTTTCTCTGCCCAGAGACCAGACAGGAGACCATGTGAGGCATGAGAGGGAGTGAACTGAGCCCCCAGAGGGCAGGGATGGTGCTATTTTCTGGGCAGGCAAGCCTCCAGCCCCTTCCCAGCAGGGAAATGACACGGTAGACAGAGCTGCCTCTCACAGGGGCAGCACCTCCTCCATTGGCCGGACTCAACCCATGTCCTCTGAACGGTGCCTAAGAAGAACTCTGGGCCTCGAGGTGCAGGTCAGACCCCCTCCCCATCCAGCTGGCCACCCTGCGAGGCTGCCTCTCTGCTGAGGCAGCCCTTTGAGGAGCAAGACTCAGCGGGTCCATACCACCCTCCCAGCCGGAGCCGTTAATCCTGGGAGCAAAGTCAAACATTAGCCTGGGGAACAGCTTACGCCTTATATAAGCCCCCCTGGGGGAGGCACAAACACAGCTTGTTGGAGCCCGAGCGGCTCCAGGAGAACCACTGCCGGACAGAGACAGAACCGGGCTTCTACCCCATTGCCCGACAGCCCCTGCCGGAGCCCAGCCCAGCCAGGTAGGAGGATAAGAGGCCCCAAGTCCAGGTCCCTAGGACCCCTCTGGAAGCTCCCCCTCCATGTCAGACCTTGCTGACAGACATCCCTTGCCTCTGAGAACGTGCTGGAGTCCCCTTCAGTGACCCCTACCTGGTGGGTCCTGCCCCAGAGAACAGCCAAAAGCCAGGAGACACCAGGCTTGGGGAAACATTTTTAGAGACCCTACCGCCCCTGTCTCTGCCCCTGTCCCTTAACTCTGAGGATCTTGTGTGTCTGCCTGGGACCCAGAGGGGGGAATCTCTCTGCCCACCTCTGCTGTCCTCTGTGCAGTCAACATTCAGGCTGGGGTGACTTGGTCCCTGTGTGTGCTGGTCATATATGTAGTGTGTGTGAGCAGTCGGGCTCAACACACACATGCTCATATCCACAAGTACACACACACACACACACACACACACACACACACATACACACACCAGCTTGCTCAACTGGGCCCTTACATTCCAGCCTACACATCAGCCTGGTCCTTGGGTAGTGCCAACCACTTGCACACTATGACTAGCCGAAGGTTGGCCATTCAATCCCACCCAGCAGTGCCATGGAAGAAAGCCTGGCAATCTTCCCCCCACACATAAGGACTGCAGCCAAAGAAACGCCGTGGAGCAGTGCCACTCTATAAGGCCTGGGGTCATCAGAAGTTGGCACAGGCCCAAAGGCAGTGGAGTGGGGTCTGATGTGTAGACACCCTGTGGACACAGACCTGTGCACATACCCTGAGGTGCCACCCCACCTCTAAACACCCACACGCCTGGGAGCACAGACCCCCAAGCATCCACATCCTCACACACTGCTCCCCAGACACACCCTGGTGCATTCCCACCCAAGCTCCCTCGGCCACCCATCACGCCCAGGCACACACAGACCTCTCCCCTCTCCCCGGCCTGGCACCTTGCCCACAGCTCCGGCACCTCTTGCCCAGCGCCATGACCTTCTCAGAGCTCCTGGACCGCATGGGGGGCGTTGGCCCCTTCCAGCTCCTCCACCTGACCCTGCTCGGTCTCCCAGTCCTGGGCATGGCCAACCACATGCTGCTGCAGATCTTCACGGCCTCCACCCCTGCCCACCATTGCCGCCCACCCCCCAACGCCTCGGCAGGGCCCTGGGTGCTCCCCACGGGCCCCGATGGGAAGCCTGAGCGCTGCCTCCGCTTTGTACGTCCGCCCAACGGCAGCCTGCCCAACGATACCCAGGAGGCCACAGAGCCGTGCCTGGATGGCTGGGTCTACAACATCAGCAGCAGGGACTCCATCGTGTCAGAGGTATGTCAGGCCATCTCCTCCTGCCATGCAACACCCACCCACCCCCCACCTTGGCTTTCTGCCTGCAGGAGGGACCTCATCTTCCTAGGATGGGGGGACAGGTTGCTTCTGGGCAGGTCAGCATCCCGGCAGGGGTTGGGACAGCTGGGGAGGGAGCGTGGGAACAAGCAGAAGATGCCTTCCAACTCCACGCCTGGGTTTCTTCCCTCTCTGAGGCAAAGTGTTTTTATTCAAGCAGCAGCGAGGGAGGGCCGGGCTGTGACGACCTCAGAGCTGGGGACACACACATCCCAGCCGCTTCAGCCCAGCAGGGGATGATCTTAGACGGTGCCTGACCCCAGGGAGAGGACATGGAAGACAACAGGACAGTGTGATCATGAGAGGAAGCTATCTGTAGAACTGGGCCTGGAGCTGAGCTTCCATCATCCCATCAAGGCGAGAGTTAACCACGCAGCGAGGGGAGCCGGGGACCAGCCCCCGTGTGTGCCCAGTTCCCAGGGTGGGAGTGTGTATGGCAGAGGCGCTAGATGGTCAGATCCAGAAAATGAGTCATCCAGCCCTGGACTTTTTCTGGGGTTCACCCCTTTCGTGCACGCATTCATGGCACCATTCGATCATCCACCCACCTCTTTTCTTGCCTACTCCCTCTGGGGAGTACAGAGTTAAATTGGGCTCCTCGGGAAGCTGGCAGGCCAGTGAAGTGAGAAGGAGGAAGGAGAGGAGGAGGAGGAAGAGGAAGAAGAAGAGGAGGAGGACATGTGAGCAGTGGGCAGCAACTCAGGACATCGCAGGAAACTGTGACCCCTTGCAGATTCTGTGGGTCCCCACCACTCTCCTGTCTGTTGAAAGAGACTATCTGCTTTTACAGATCAAGAAAACACCACACACACACACACACACACACACACACACACACACACACGACCCAGAGAAGCGAAGAGGCAGCTGAGTGCCACCTAGGTGGTCAGTTTCAGAGCTGGCATTGTCAAGCCAAAGCCCAGGCTGCCCAGGGAGGATATACGGGAAGGGAAAGCTGGAAAGGAGGAGGAGGCATGACAACCCAGGGTAGCTTCATGGAGGAGGCAGCTACTCCCACCAGAGGATCCTGCTTCTGAGGCATCAGCAGGAAACTGGCAAGGGCCTGGCTGGTGCTGAGCCCCTGACACATGTGGGCTCCTGGACTCGACCAGGGGCGTTTGATTTTGTCCGATTCGCAGACCCGCAGTGTGAGCCCCAGCTTGGTCGGGATGACTGACAGCGCAGCTTAGCTCACTGCAGACGCTGGATTTGAACCCAGGGCCATGCGTCCCACAGCGTCCCCGGCGGAACAGAGTGGAACTGCTCTTGAGGGTCTCCAAGACGGGTTCCTCTTGACCGGGGTGGGGGGGGGGGGGGGCTCCTGGGCTCTGGGCCTAGATGTGGGGTCTGCCAACTTCTGAGCTGGAAGAGCCACCCAACGCTCACAGTTTCGTGGTTATGCGAGAGCCGCGCCTCTTTTATGAGCACACGAAATCTCTGAATGACGCCCTTTTCCTGTTTTCCCTTCTACTTCAGAGCCGCGTGCGGCTCGCGGACCAACCCTTGTCTAACCCAGGTCTCGAGGCTGGCTGTGAGTCATGCATTTAAGAAATATTCGTGTATCTATGACACGCTCACCAGGCGCCCGTGTCTCTGCTCTTTACGAAGACAGGCCTGTCCGACCTTCCGGGGTGCCACGGCTGGGATGCCCTTTTCAGATGGGGACGCTGCAGCCCAGAGAGGCGAGGGGCTGTGCCCCAGGTGACGCAGCTAGTGAGCTGCAGGTACAGGACTGGAAGGCAGGCGCCTGGCTCCAGGGACGTGTCCCCAGCCATTCCACTTCTCATCTCTTCTACCTGTCGCTTTGCCACGTTCTCCCAGCACCCGGCGCTGGATCTGAAATGCACCTGGTCTCCTGCTAGTGCTTCCTGGCCTCACCAAAGGCAAAATAAAGGCACCATTGGCAGACCGTCGGGCTGCCGACGTTTCCCTGTCCCGGCGCTGTGAGTCCCCATCGACTGGATGGCAGTGGCTCGGGTGTGGTTTTGAGCGTCACTGCCAGGTGCAAGCGGTTAGGCCCGCAGCTACTAACCAAAAGGCCGGTGGTTCAAGCCCGTGCAGAAGTGCCTCCCAGGAAAGGCCTGGCGATCTGCTTCCGCGTGGTCCCCACGGAGCGCACGTCTCCTCCAGAACACGCAGGGTCCCTGCTAGTGGGAGGTAGGTCACCCCGAGGGCATAGAGTCAAACACCACGGTAGCCCCGCCTGTCCCCCGGCGACTCCCCTCCGGCACTTTGGCGGGGCGTGTGAGCACCCATGAGCCACACGTGCGCCAGCGTGTTCTGTACCCAGAGCCTAAAACAGTGCCTGGTACAGGGGCGGCGGGGGTGGGGATTGTTCAGGCCACACAAATGAGAATTGTGTGCTATGAGCCAGAAGGTGGGGGAGGGCACAGTTTATAACCTCGGGGAGCCTTAGAGAGGGATGTCTGGAGTGGGCAGTGCCCTTTGTGAGAGTCAGGGACCCTGGAAAGGCCGCCGCGGGGGGTAGAGTGGGCAAGCTAAACTCCCCCCCACCACCACTACCACCCAGGAAAGGGAGCTGCCTGTTCAGAGTCAAATTCAAAGTCGCAGGAACTTGAAGAGAACAAAAGGTTATGGGGGTGTGCTGCGTGAGAGGCAGGGGGGGGGCCTGGGCTGAAGATTCCCTGATGTGAAGGCTAAGGGTGGCCTCCGTCCTGAGGGTGGCGGGAGACACTGCATGAGGCTGAGAGCGGCACCTTCCAGGCCCAGGCCAAGGATGACAATGACCTGGGGGTGGGGGGGCCACGGGGAGAGGGTGTTAAGTCGGGAGGCCAAGAACAGGGAAACCACTTGGCCAGTGGTCCCCAGGATCCAGGACAGAGGTGGCAGGTGCAAAGGATGTTGTCAGAACAGATGCCAGACAGGTTAGGGGTGGCGAGGCTCAGGGCCTTGAGGACTGATGGATGTGGGGCTGGGGGCCGGGGAGAACGGGTTTCTGAAATTCCAGCTCAGCCTGAGCCTTTGGAGCGACAGGTGGTCCAAGCCGCTGCCCTTGGGGTTAGCAGCTGAGATGTAACTTCAGCGCTCCTGCAAGCCTCTCCTCCACCAGGTCGTGCAGTCCAGAAGCTGTTGGTACAGGCCGTGGGGTGGATTCCTACCCAGAGCAACCCTGTGCCCAACGGAAGGGAATGTGCCAGCTTGGGACATGGAGTCCCTCTCCTGAAGAGGCTTCCTCTCTCCCGCTGCCCCTCCCATGGGACCATCTCCTGAGAACGCATCCAAAGTCCATCAGGTGACATCTCACTGTTGGTCTTTGCCTCTAAAGAGCGCTCTGGCCATCCTTCCAAAACACATCAGTCTGTCCTTTTGGCCATCCTGGTCCTTTTAATATTCTTCTCTGGCACCGCGATTCAAATGCATCAATTCTTCTTGAGTCTCCCTTAGCCCGTGTCCAACATTCGCCTGCACTGGGGCAATGGGAACTACCATCAGGCGTGCCTTAGTCCAAGTAACGCCTCTGTGGGTATTAGGAGCCTCGTTCGACAGACTAGCACCTTCCTCGGATCAGTCATTGGCCTGAGGCCCGCTTCATGCAGGGGGGAGCCGGGAGTTGACTTGAGTCCAAGCTCCCCTCCTCCACAGCGCACTCCCTCTCTCCAAGGAGGGTCCTGGGTGGGCTGGCTTGGTCACCGGGGCTGCCTCCTCCAGGGCAAGCCCAGTGTGCTTATCGCCCGTCTCTGCAGCCCCAGGACAGGGGCATAGGAGGAGCTCCGTGCGTGATGCAGGAAGGAAATGAAGGGCTGTCCTCCCCCAGAGCCTCGCCGGAGGGGCACAGGCCTTGCTGACTCCCGGGAAACCACTCCTTCCCCAGGGTGGGCCTCCTTGACCTCCAGGGAGCACAGCCAAGAACAGAGATGGCAGAGCCTTTACCCAGGGAAACGTCCATTTGCCTCTGTGCTGTCCAACCTCCGTGTCTGGCGGTGAATCCCTGTGGATACACCCGTGTGAATCTGGCCCTGCCACTGGGCCAGGGCTGCGTCAGACTCTGATGTCCAAGAGTTCTCAGCCGGGACGGCCCAGTGGCAGGGTTTCCGCCTGGCCATCAAGGGCAGCCCTTCTGGTTTTTGTTTGCGGCCCAGACCCAGGTAGGTCTGTGCTCCGTCTGTCTGCAGAGATGAGGCGGGGTGGGATCCGGTTGCCAGGTGGTGGTTGAGAGCAGTGACTGCGCCTTTGTCAGGGAGACAGGGCGGCGGGGGGAGCTGGCTCAGGGGCTATAGTGGGTGGATGCTGTCAGGTTCCCTCTGACTCATGGGGACCTTGTGTAGAACGAGAGGAAACACCTCCCGCTTCTGTGACATCCTCACAATGCTTGCTAAATTTACACCCATTGTTGCAGGCTCTGGGTCACTCCATCTCATTCGAGGTCTCCTGCTCTAACGAACACCGTGTCCTTCTCCAGGGAAGGACTGGCCTTCCCTGATAACACGGCCAAAGTAATGTCCAAAGAAATTGGCGGCGGGGGGGGGGGGGGGGGGGGGGGGGGGGGGGGGTGGTCGGTGCACTCAGCAACAAGGTGGGTCCAGAAGATCCCGGTCAGAGGAAATGATGCGCCTCCTCCCAGACTGGCAAAGTGGGACCTTGGGCCAGGGTGGACAGCCAGAGTTCGCCACCTGACTCTGCCATTGAACAGAAAGGTCACGACTCTGAGAAGCCCCCGTTTCCTCCTCTGTAAAAGGGAATTGAGAGCAGGCAGGATGATTGGAGGTGACCGCTCAGCCCCTGGTCTGGCAGCTACAAATCACTCGGTTACAGCTAGCTGCTTCTGTTGCTAGTGATAGGCTGAGAACGGGGTGATGGGGGGCCGTCGCGGCTTTTCCCAGCTTGCACGGGCCACTGCACAGAGCAATGGCCTCTCTGCGCAGCCCCCACCTCGGCCACCCAGAAACAGCACCGGCCTAGGCTGAAACCCCAGCCCTGGCCCGGCCTGTAGCCTCCCCTCTCCTGTCTCTGCAGCGCAGGACAACAAGGAACTTTCTGGGGCGTGTGCAGTGTGTTGTGAGCAAGCCCAGTCGGCCCAGGGGAGGGTCGGGGGCTAGGAAAGGTCGCTTCCTTCCTCCTCTGATCCCCTCAGCTCTCCTGGCAGGGCTGACCGCAAATTCCTTTCTCTCCAGTTGGCAGAGACAAGTTGGAATTTTTCAACCTTGTTGGAAGGAAACAAAAGGCTTCTTTTCAAAAGCCTGTGGAGCCCTGGGTTCCCTGGAGAAGAGTCGTGGCCCCCAGGCTCACATGATCAGCCCCAGCCCTGTGGGTACCCACCTGGGCCTAGGGATGGTAAAGTCCCACACTGTGACCCCCGGGACCAAGCCCTCCCCTCGCAGCAGTCTGGCACTGTTCTCTGAGCCGTGCTTTCCCTGCCCCCCCGCCCCTACATGTCTCCTTGGAGAAACAGAGAGCCCGCCCAGTGCGGTCCCCCTCCCTGGAGAAGTCTCTGCCCTGGGCAGCTTCCCCTGTTGAGTCTTAGACCACTCCCCTCTCTCCTTCACTTGCAGCCATCCCCGTGTCCACAGGCTGCCCAGCTCCCAGGCCATTTGTCCATCCTCTGGTCCCCAGTTCTCAATTTCTGTTCTGACGTACCCACCTTCTACCCTGCCCTGGGCAGCCCACCACCATCCCCTGACTCCAGCCTCCCATCTGACACGTGGTGAGGATTGCAGAGCCCCTGGGGAGAGGGGGATTACCTCCCTACTCATGTCACTGGCCCACCCTGACTCCTTGGGACAGCACTGGCCCAGGAAGGCTGGGCATGTGAGCATAGGAGAGGCCTGGGCCACCCTGTGGGTGCCCAGGAGCCAGGGCTCACCCCATGGTTGGGCTAGGGGTCCCACTCCTTCTCTCGGGACCCTTGTGAGTCAGGCATGATGGTCCCCAGGTGGTTATTGGCTATCACCAAGTCAGCTCTGAGCCCCATCTCGTGGGGGGCCTTCCTCTCTTTCGCTGGCCCTCTGCTTTACCAAGCCTAACGTCCTTCGCCGGGGACCGGTCTGTCCTGACCACAGGTCCAAAGTGGGTGAGACACAAAGTCTCACCATCCTTGTCTCGACAGAGCACTCTGTCCGAAAGTCTTCTAAGTCAGCTTTGCTTGTCTTCTTACCTTTCTGATAGGTACCATGTTCTCCAGCAGCACCACAACCCAAATGCAGCCATTCTTCTTTGGGCTTCCTTGGCCAATGTCCAACTTGGGCACGCACGGGGGCCATGGAACATACGATGGCTTAGGTCGGGGGCAACTTAGTCCTTAAAGGAACCTCCTTGCATCTCAAGACTCTTAAGAGGTCTTGTGCAGCAGATCTCCCTAACACAACCCGTGTTTTCATCTCTTCACCACGTCTTCCATTGAGCACTGATGGTTGACCCAAGCCAGACGAAAGACTTCAACCTTTCCTCCTTTCTTCGCGATGTGACCTATCGGTCCAGGTGTGAGGATCTGGGCTTTCTTGACCTTGAGTTGCCATCCAGCCTGAAGGATGTCATCCTTGATCGCCATATGATCTGCCTAGGGTCCTCCTAGGACAGAGGAGGAAATAGATCTGGAAGGCGGCGTTCCCAGCCACGATGATGAAGTCAAGTTTTTGCAGGTGTAGCAGAAGAAAGCCCTTATCCCACAAGCCATGCTTTTCTGTTATTACATCATCACTGCGGCAAGCACAGCCCTTATGACAGATGGTAATAAGAACAAACTATTTATGGAGGGCCGACTCTTTGTCAGGTGTAGTGCTGGGTGCTTCGCAGGCCTTGTTGACACTTAACAATCCTGAGAAAGGGGTGCTAGTATGATTGTCCTCATACGACCAGTGGGAACCCGAAGCCACAGAGAAGTTAAGTAACTGACCCAGGAATGCACAGCTTCTGAGTGGCCGGGGGAGAGACTCCCCACGATACTTAGATGGCCCTCTGGGGATTGGTGTCGGGGCCCATGAAGGGTCCCAGCATGCACAGGGGCTATAGTTGTTCCCCAGCGTGTAATCTAGGCCCGTGAGTCTCCCAAGGTTGAGCCTTGGGAGGCCGTATCCTTGCCCTGGCCTTTGTGTGAAGTCCACTGCCAGAATCAGCTCCCAGATACCCACAATGGTCTTAACCATGGTGTTGATCATGAATGCCTCCCTCTGACCACTCATGGCCCCCTTCTCCCTTGTCCTCAGAGGGGTCTCCTGGCCTCAGATCCCGCTGCTGCTCCAGTTCCTAAGCCAGTCCTTCCTCCCCGCCATCGGACCTCCTAATAGACAAGCCATCCAGGCTCCAGCCTTGGCTCTCCCCGTTGGAAATGTGCCTTGGTTTGGGGTTAGACTTCATCGAGTAGGAGCCCTGGTGGCACAGGGGTTAAGCGCTCATCATGGCTCTGAGGGGCTAGAGACAGGGGTTTGCTTTGGGGTCCTTCAGAAAGCTGCCATCGCATTCTCATCGAAGCCTCCTCCTGGGCATTCTTATTTCACCCCTGCCCCCTTCCTGGTGCCTCATCCTGACAGACCCGCAGTAAGGAGGCCAGGGAACAGTCCCAGGAAAGAGTCCAAGGACAGCAGACGAGGCTATCAGGAGCATTAGCCCTGTATGGAGCTGCGAAAACTGCATGTGGAAGAGACCAGCCGAGAGACCACAGAGAGAGACTCTGTGACCAACTCCAACAGCCAGTCAACAGACCATGGGCTTAGCCAACAGCCAGGCAACAGCCAAGGGTCTAATCAGGCGGGTATCCTCATTAGGCACAAGGCTATAAACCAAAAGGCCCCACTCCATGGGAGAAGGACGGAGCAGTCTGCTTCCATCAAGATGTACGGCCTCGCGAATGCTCTGTCCTCCCTCACAGACACTGAGTTCCTTTCTGACTCTTAGGAAGGCTGTAGGACAGGGTAGAACTGCCCTGTGAGTTTCCAGGGTTTCCTGCAGGAGGACCAAGTCTCGCCTCTCTCCCACTGGGCGTCCGGCGGTTTCAAACTGCTGACCTTGGGAGGTTTGGGGATTCTCAGGGTAAGCTACACATCTTTCCTTTCTCTCTCCGGAGTGAAAGATAGATGCAGCATAACTTATCCCGTTCACTCGCTCCCTATCTGTTGAACAAACATTTACACTTAGTGTGGAGAAATGGCTTGGCCACCTGCTCGGGTGAAGAGGTCAAATGGGTTGGTCTCAGAGGTCACGGACGATGGGAGAAACAAGCACGAAAGTTGGCGGTTCCAGGGCTGTGTGGTCTATGCCCTCTTGGAAAGAAGAGCAGGACGCTAGGTGGAGACGGAGGGACAGGGGACCCCTTGCTCAGGCTGGGAGTCTGCCATCCACCCTGCAAACCTCTTCCGTTTGTGTCTGGGAACCCAGACAAGACGATCTTGGTGGGGTTTGAGGAGCCTGGTGCTAAGATGAAGGAGCCCTCGTGGTGTATGTGGGCTTCTAACCGGAAGATGGCTGGTTCGAACCTACCATCTGCTTCAAAAGAAAGACCAGATTGTCTGCTTCCATGAAGCTTGGCAGTCTCCAGAAACAGGCAGAAGCACTTCCACGGTGCCCCAGGGCTGTGGTTGCAGTGTGGTTGGTGAGCCTCTGAGGTACCATCAAGTTGGTTCCCACGCAAGGTGACCCTGGACGCAGTTGAGCTTACACCGCCCCCCCACTCCCCACCCCACCCCCGTCCTGCACCATCCTCACACCTGTTGTTCTATTTGAGCTCCGGGTTTCGTTCCCAGGTCGTCTGTGAGTTCTTCCTCCAGTCCCTGATTTCAAGCAGCAGCCCTGGACCCGACTTACTTTCTGTGTCGCAGACGTACCATCAGGCATACGATTCATTTCGCTTATTGATCGTTTCTCTCCTGAGAAGGTGAGACCCGTACAGATGTGGCCAGTAGTCTGCTGGGTTCATGAGTGTCCTTCTGGCGCCTGTCAGGGTGTCCAATACAGAGCACGCACTTGACAAGTCCTCGGAGAACATTGCACAGGAAGAACAGAGGCGCTTCAGAAGTTGGTGATCGGCCAGTGTGCCGGTGAGAGATCGCCTTGCCCCCACCAAGTCCGCTTAGGTCAGGATGGACCGTGTCTTCGGGGGTTCGAGGCTGAGTGCATCAGCGCACATCGGAGACAAGGAGGAAGCGTTGTGTTCTCAGGATCAGACAGGAAGCACAAAATATTGCCTCCTGGAGGCTGGTAAAATCCACTTTAGAGGCTCAGAAGGGGAAGTGATTTAAGGTGAAACAGTAACAAACCTTGGGCGCGTCTCCTTTCCAAGTGACTCCTGGAACTTTCATGGTTAATGACGCTCCCAGGGCTGAGGAGAAAAGTATGGCCATGGCTGCCCTTTAGAGGCGTCTCAGTTGGTGGGCGGGGCTCCCGTCTCCAAGGAGGTGCTCCATAGTTTGGAGGGCCAACTGGCTTGACCAGTGGAGATGCAAAAGAGACTGGGAATCAGAGAGGAGGGGGACGATGCAGGAACCAGGTGTAGGGGTCTTTAAAGACATCCTAGAACTTTGGGGAGGGAGAAGGAAATCTAGTTTAAGAGGACTAGGGCATTAGCAGGACACCTGAGCAAGAATCCCATTCCCCAGATTCCTCCCCTCACCTCCTGGGGACACATGGTCCCTATAGGAGGAGGCTTCCAAAGGCTCATGGAAAGATGGAATGAGAAGACCATGGAATGTTCCCAGGGGCTTTTCGTAGCTCCCTCATATTTTGCACGCTAAGAAAACCGAGAGCCTAAGACTAGATGATCCTGTCGGGCAGCGGGCCTCAATCTGTGGGTCTCAACTCCTTTGGAGGTCAAACGACCCTTTCACAGGGGTCGCCCGATTCATAACAGCAACAAAATGACGGTGATGAAGTAACAAGGAAAATGGTTTTATGGTTGGGGGCCACCACCACATGAGGAACTGTATGACAGGGTCAAGACATGAGGAAGGTGAGCACCACTGCTTGAAGGTGTTAAGACTCTGGTCCGGGGGCTGAGTCCCAGTGGCGTAGCGGTTGTGCACAGGACTGCAGCCCACTGGGATGGAGGTTCAATTCCAGCTCCACAGGAGCAAAGGCTGGGCCTCCTACTCCCACCACCAGAGGGCAGTGAGGCCTAAAAAAGAAAGAAAGAAAGAAAAAAGACTGATCCATGTTCATTTCATGGTGTTCACTTCATGCCCTTTATGGGTAGCTGGTAGACCATGTGGGACCCTTGGAACTCTTCGGGTCGCATCACTGATCCTATAAATATTACGAGATGCCGCCAAGCGGATTTGTGACTCAGCCACCCCGTGTGACAGAGCAGAATTCCCTCGTGGGCTTTTCTCAGCTGTCATCTTTTCAGGACCTCTTTAAAGTGTCCAGAGGCAAGGAGGTTCCTTTGAGGACGAAGGTGCACCTGATCCATGGTATTTTCCGTCGCTCCGTATGCCTGTGAAAGCTGGGCATTAAATGAGGAAGATCAGAGAAGAACCCAGGCGTTGGAATGACAGTGCTGGCGATATATAGGGAAGGTACCCTGGGCCGTCAGCAGGACAAACAAATCTGTCTCCGATGAAACACAAGTCAGAATGTTCCTAACGAGCAAGGATGCTGAGACTTGTCTTACATAGGTTGGGCAGGTTGTCAGGAGAGGCCAGACCCCTGCTTGGTCAAGTCAAGAGGCAGCGACCAAGAGGAAGACCTTTCAGTAGCTGGACAGACACCAGGGGGGTTGTTGGGAGGCCCAGAGAGACATCTGTCCTCGCGATCTTCCTTCTGCAGCATGTGGCTTCCAGAGTTATTCTGCTTGTCACCATTCCGGCCAACAGCCAGAGAGAAAATGCGTAGCTTGGGCCAAGGAATTCCCTCCCAAACAAATGTGCTGGAAGTACCTTATAGCTCTTCCACTCCCATGCCATTTTTGGGGGGGGGGGGGCATCACTGCCTCTGGTAGTCGTGGGCGCTACCCAGTGCCACTCCTGAGAGCCGCCACTGGATTTGAACCGCCAAGCCCACGGGCTGCAGTTCCGCACTCAACCACTTACGCCACCAGGGCTCAGCCCCACTCCCATGCCATTTTTAAGAACTCCGTGACCCCCACCCGGCTGCAGGATCACCTGGGGGAAATACTAGGACGGTGGACCCCTGGTGGTGTGGTGGTTACAAGTGGGGCCGAGATCCACCAAGTTCAGTGGCTGAAACCGCCAGCCTTCCTGAGGTAGAAAGACAGAACTATCTACTCCCGTAAGCAGTTACAGCCTCAAACTCCCAGGGACAGTGCTACCCCGTCCTGCAGGGTCACGATGACTCAGTCCTGGACTCGGTGTCAGTGAGTGAGGTTTTTATGGCGTGTGGAAGGAGAAGATTGAATTTAGCTGGACATGAGGCCTTTATACGGTCCTAGGGCGGGCTTTAAACAGCAGATCACGAAGCACTAGGAGTCTCCTCTAGGCAGCCACTGGCTTATTCCTCCAGATCCCTCTCTCCCCTCCTCCCCCAGGTCTCCTCCTCTGCTACATTTCCATCCCAGGCAGAAGGGGCCACCAGGTTTGCAGGCCCAGCTGGGCCCCCTCAGAGACTGCAGGCCCTAGTCTCCATCCAGCCTCATCTGCTCTCACATGCAGCAGAGGGGGCTGGAAAGAGCTGCCTGCCCTGCATGGTTCCCTCCCGGCAGTTTTTCCTTCCAGACATTCTTGTGAAGGCTTTCTGGTGCATCAAATCCTCCACTTCATTACATAAGTCATTCGGGTCGACTGGAGCAAAGGGCGCTTGTTGGGGATTAGCCAGCAACGGGCAGGCCAGACAGGTACACAAGGGCCAGCGTATGCAGGGCCTTATAAATCTGTTAACACAGCTTTATCTTTATATAAAAAAAATAAGAGGAAGCGCGTGTGTGCTGAAGGCAAGAGAGAAATGGGATGCTAAGGGTGTTTGGAGAGCTACGTAGGTTCTCCTGGAACAAGTGGATTAGGCTGAAGGCTGGGATACCAGGTTGTTGAAGTCATCCACTCGGGGCCTCGGTTCCTTCCTCTGTAAAGTGGGGGTGTGGGGATCAAGAAGTGAAAGGCATGCCTGCACCAGGTCTGGGGCATCTGGAGCACAGTTCCCAAGGACCCTAAGATTTATTAGCCTTGCTCATTGTTTCACAAAAAGCGATCACACAGACAATGCTCTGCATCTGCTTGGATGAGCAGCAACTGGGTCTTTAAAACGCTTGACCAGCCTCTAAGCTGCAACCATCGGTCTCTTCCAGTCTGGAGAAAGAAAAAAAAGATGAGTGATGGAAATTGAAAGACATACGGAAGCTATTAGTGTCATGGATGACTAGACCGGGTAAACATCAGTATCCACCGCCCTGGTCTCCAGAACTCCACAATGCCTGGTCACCACCCCCAGCGGTGCTGAAATGGATGCCATTCGAACATTCTGGATAGAAAGTTGAAGAATGAATAACGAAGGTCGACAGGTCCAAAAGAGGCAGCTGGGAGCCCTGGGTGGGTGACCCTCAATCATCCTTCAGGTTCAAAACTGGCCCCACCCCGGTGATAAAGATCAGAGGTGTCACGTGTGTAAAAGGGTTGGGCATGAAGGAGGAACAGAACCAGGGAAAACACAGAGTAAAGGATGATACATTGAAGAGGTGGTAGCGGCTGCATTGAAACAACGTGTGAGGAGTTGTTGGAAAGCTTTGCTAACTTCCGCCTCATACACAATTTAAAGAAAAAGGTGGTTGTCTGTTTAAGCTAAGGCGTACGGAAAGTGCTCAGCACAGGGCCTGGTGTGTCATCAAGAGGAGGACGGGGATTTCATGACGGTGGGCTTGCTTCTGGCACATCGTGACCCCTTTATTCCAAAATCAAATTGTGCCATGTGATTTGCTTCACTGTAATCTTAACAGAAGGGAGTCCTGGTGGCTTAGTGGTTAAGCATTGGGCTCTGATCGGAAAGGTCAGCAGTTCAAAACCATTAGCCCCTCTGAGGGAGAAAGCTGGGGCTTTTAACATCTGTCTCAGAGAGGCAACCCGAAGTCCATCTGTAGATAATTGGGCATTTGCTTATAGAAGCATCACAAGGAAGAGAGGAGCCAGCATAGCACTGATGAAACATACAACTTCCCTCCAGTTGTTCTTTAATGCTCCCCTCCCAACTTGCATGACCTTAATTCTGCCTTCTAAATCTGACTAGGCCAGAGCATGTACACTGCTACAGATAAGAGCTCAAAACACAGGGAATCCAAGAGAGAGAAACCCCTCAGGACCATTAATGAGAGTAGCGAAACCAGGAGGTTAATAGAAAGGGGAGGGGGGTGGAGAAGGGAAACTCGATCACCATGATCTACATAGAACCCCTTCCCAGGGGAATGGACAACAGGAAAGTGGGTGAAGGGAGATAGCTGTTGGCGTAACACATGAAGGGGGGAGTAGGATGATCAATTTACAAATTATCAAGGGTTCAAGAGGAAGAGGGTGGGGGAGGGGGGAATGAGTTGCGATCAAGGGCTCAAGTAGGAAGAAAATGCTTGGAAAATTATGATGGCAACATAAGTATGAGAGTGCTTGACACAATGGATGGATGGATGCATGGATGGATGGGTAGATAGGATAGAGGATGGATGGATTTTATAAGAGCTATAAGATCCCCCAATAATGATTATTTAAAAATCAATAAAGCAGCTGAGCCCTGGTGGCACAGTGGTTGTGTGCGGGACTGCAGCCCACAGGGTTGACAGTTCAAATCCAGCAGCCGCTCTCCAGGAGCCACGCTGGGCTTCCTACTCCCACCAGGGCAGTGATGTGGAAAAATAAATAAAGTTACAACCTCTCGGAAGCTCACAGGAGCAATTCTACCCTGTTCTAGGAGTTAGCATCGAGTCGATGGCAGGAGCCTGGTTTTTGCTTTGGGGATCTTAACAGAAGCAGAATGCCAGGGCTTGCGTTCACACTTTGAACTGATGGGTGAGTTCAAACTTCCAACTTTTAGGTTAGTTAACCAACAAGAACGGTGTCTATCACCAAGAGGCCTTGGTGCATGGTGTACCCTCTGTTAATGCCAGCTGTTAATATTCAACCAAATGAAAGATAATTCAGCCTGAAGGCAGCAGGCAGAAGGGGCGGAAATAGAGACAAGAGAAACGCCAAAAACACCGAAAAGTGGGAGTCAGGGACGGCTGTCCATTTGGGAACCAGGACCTCACAGCCAGACATCGTGAAGTCTCATCGCATCTGAGATGCCTTTAGCATCATCCAGGTGGAGCTGCTGCTAGATTTCTGGGCTTCACATGAGAAAGAAATTCATGCTGGAGACTGGCTTGTGATCCAAATGAGTCTTTATAAAGGAGAAGAAGTTCTGGGCTTTAGCGTTAACTGAACACAGGCACCCTAATGGAACTGCACACCCACACACGGCAGCCTGAGCTGGAGGGTGAGGGGAGAGAGAGAGGAGGGGAGGGGGCAAGCGGGGAGGAGAAGAGAGGGGTGGGGGGAGAGGAAGAGGAAATAGAGGCACAGCAAAGTGGAAGGCTGAGGAGCAGCTGGTAAAAGAGGGTGGTGGTCTCCAGGTTCCACCCTTTTGGTCCACAGGATTGGTGGACCCATTGGCTGAATTAAGCCCTCCTGGCTCAAGGGCCTGCATTAGCACATGACTCTGAGCCTGTATTGGTTTCCAACCTCCTGTAGGGGGGCCCTAGGCATGAAGAAGAACAACCCCCTATCCTGGTACCTAAACAGTATCAGCTCATTTCCCCCCCTTCTCCCACCCTCCCTCCCTCATGAACCCTTGATAAGTTATACATTTTTTTTCATGTCGTACACCAACCACTGTCTCCCTTCACCCACTTTTCTGTCAATTGTCACACTGGGAAGGGGTTATATGTCAATCACTGTAATCTGTTCCCCCTTTCTCCCTTCCCCTTCCCCTTACTCTCCTGGTGTCGATACACTCAATTTGGTCCCAAGGAGTTTATCTGTCCTGGATTCCCTTTGTTTCGAGCTCTTATCTGTACCACTGTACATGCTGTGATCTAGCTGGATTTCTAAGGTAGAATTGGGGTCATGATGGTGGTGGTGGGGGAGGGGAAGCGTTAAAGCAATAGAGGAAAGTTGTATGTTTCATCAGTGCTATACTGCACCCCGACTGACTCTTTTCTTCCTTGTGACCCTTCTGTAAAGGGATGTTCAATGGTCTACAGGTGGACTTTGGGTTTCCTCTCTGCCCTGCCCCTCATTCACATGGATATAATTTTTTTGTTTTCAGTCTTTGATACCTGATATCTGATCCCATTGACACTTTATGATCACACAGGCTGGTGCGCTTCACATGTGGGCTTTGTTGTTGTAAACAAGACGGCCACTTGTTTATCTTCAAGCCTTTAAAACCCCAGATGCTATATCTTTTGATAGCCAGGCACCATCAACTTTCTTCACCACATTTACTTATGCAATCATTTTGTTTTCAGCCATCCTGTTGGGAAGGTGAGCATCACAGAATGCTGTGTCTTTAGAACAAAGTGTTTTTGCATTGTGGGAGTACTTGAGTAGAGGCCCAATGTCTTAAGTAAAGGCCCATCTGCTACCTTCATGTTTAACATGTAAATATATATACATAGATCTATTTCCCTATTGTTATATATAAATATTACATATGTATATAAATATATATAACATTTAGACCTATATTTAGACCTCTATAAAAGGCCTTTGCCTCCTAGTTCTTTCCTCTATATTTCCTTTTATTTTCCTTTTGGCCCACTCTCATGTTCAACCATCATTCTGGTATCAGTAATTCCTCTCGGCTACATTGCCCTTAATCAAGTGCTACCAAGCATCCTACGCCCTCCTTGTCGTCAATTTTAGATCCCTTGCTGTTCCCTCGTGCCTGAGTTTGTGGGCACCCTCTGTCCTTTCCCCCCTGCATCCCCCTCTCCCATACCCTCCCCTCCCCCCACAGTTCTCAGCCTCATTGTTTTTGCTTCTGGATTTTTTTTTCTGGATTGTTTATCCCACTGGTCTTATCTAGATAGATGTGAGAAAAAAAAAAGCAGTAATAAGTACGAAAGCAAAAGAAAAGAACAAAGGAGCCTATAAATAGATCTAGGTCTGTTTATTAACATTTAGGAAGGTTTTATGGCCGAGTCGGATGGATGCCATGCCCTGGCCCCAAAGTCTATTTTTGGTCTTCCCCGGGCACTTCATTGCTCTGTTCCCCTTGACGCTGCTGTGTTGCACACCCTTAGTGTTTAGACCTGGGGTGGTGGTGTCAGATTGGGCACAATTCCCACACTGGGTCTCCAGTGCTGTCCCCCGGAGGACTATGGGTCAGTGAGGGACACCTTGTCTCACGGTGGGGCCAACCCCAAAGTCCTCTCTGTGAACTGACTGCTCTAAACAGGAATGTCATTCTTGGAGCTTGGTGGGCCAGGATGTGTTCCCCTCTCCCCTTCCCTCTTTGTTTCTCCTGGGTGCTCTGACCCGACGTGCCCCTGTCCCTGAGCTGTAGCTTCAGTGCTGTCCTCTGAAGTGCATTCTTCTGGAGTGTGGGGACAGGGCCACTTCAGTATATCGTAAGCTGAAAGAATTCAAGGAAAAAAAATGCAAGTCTTGAAGCGCAATATTAAAAGATTTTATGAACAACGTATTGACTGATGCAGGAAGCATGAAAAGAAAGTGGGGGGAAATTCACAGAATCACTATACCAAAAAGAATTAGTTGACGTTCAACCACTTCAAGAGATGGCCTACGATCAAGAGCCAATGGCACTGAAGAAAAAAAGTCCAAGCTGAATCGAAAGCGTCACCCACAAACAAGGTGCCAGGAACCGATGGAATACTAATTGAATGTTTCAGCAAGCTGATGAAGCACTGGGAGCACTCATGTGTCTCTGCCAAGAAGTTTGGAAGACAGCCATTTGGCCAACTAACTGGAAGACAGCCACATTTGTACCCGGTCCAAAGAAAGGTGACCCACAGAGTGTTCAAATTAAAGAACAATATCACTGATATCATTTGCAAAGCGAAGTTTGGCAGAAGATCATCCAGCAACCATTGCAGCAGTACATTGACAAGAAGCTGACAGAGGTTCAGGCAGATTCAGAAGAGACTTTGGAACAAGGCCTATCATTGCTGATGTCAGATGGGTCTTGGCTCAAAGCAGAGAATACCAGAAAGATATTTACTTGTGTTTTGTTTCATTTTTCTTCTTGTGGCATCACTGCCCTGGTGGGAGTAGGAAGCCCAGCCTGGCTCCTGGAGAGCTGCTGCTGGATTTGAACCGTCAACCCTGTGAGCTACAGTCCCACACACCACCACTACACCCCCGGGGCTCATCCTATTTACTTGTGTTTTATTGATGATGCAAACGTACTTGAAATATAACAATGTGGGCTGAGCCTCGGTGGTGTAAGTGGTTGACTGCAGGATTGTGGCTCTCGGGCTTGGTGGTGCAAATCCAGCGGCGGCTCTCAGGAGCAGCACTGGGTAGCTCCCACGACCACCAGAGGGCAGTGATGCCCCCCCAAAAAAAAACCCAGAAATATAACAATGTATAGCAATCTGTGTATCATCCTGAGAAGAGTGGGAATTCCAGAACAGTTCACTGTGCTCATGTGAAACTTGAAGATCAGCGGTTCTCAAACCTTCCTCCTACCCCGACCCTTTAACCCAGTCCCTCATGTTGTGGTGGCCCCCCTCACCCCAACCATAGAATTCTTTTTGTGGCTACGTCATAGCTATAATTTCGCTACTGTGACGAATCGGGTAACCCCTGCGAAAGGGCTGTTTGACTCCCATGAGGGGTCGCGACCCACAGGTTGAGAACCACTACTGGGGCTGCCTCAAAAGGCAGCTGTGCAAACGGAACAAAAGAATGCTGCATGGTTTCAAAATCAGAAAAGGTGTGTGTCAGGGTTGTGTCCCCTCACCAAACTTATTCAGTCTGTCGGCCGAGCAAATCATCAGAGAAGCTGGATTGTGTGACGATGAGGAGACATCAGCATTGGAAGGAAGTTTACCAGCAACTGTGATAGGCGGATGACACGACCTTGCTTGCTGAAAGCGAGACGGGACTTTAAACACGTGCTGATGAAGATCAAGAATGCCAGTCATCAGTAGGGACGCCAAAGCAGTGTAAAGAACATCAACCGGACCACCAGGCAACGTCGACATGAAAATTTAAGGTTGTCAAGGATGTTGTCTTGCTTGGTCCCACAATCGCTATCCACAGAGGCAGCCCTCAAGAGATCAAAGAATACAAGGCGTGGGTTAATTCTGCTGCACAAGACCTCTTTAAAGAGATTGCTTTCAGAACAAAGGGATGCCTGTCCGGAGCCATGGTATTTTCGGTTGCCTCGTATGCATGTGAAAGTTGGGCATGGAATAAGGAAGACCATAGAAGAATCTACGCATTCGAATCCGGGGTAACGAGTGAAGACTATTGCAATACCATGGACTGCCCAAAGAGCCGACCCATCCATCTTGGAAGAGGAATTTGGAATGCTCCTCAGCGGCAAGGATGGCGAGACTCAGTCCCAGATACGTTGGACATGTTGCCAGGAGAGAACAGTCCCTGGAGAAGGGCATCGTGCTCAGTAGCGGGCCAATGAAAAAGAGGAAGACCTCAACAAGGGGTTGACACGGAACTCAAACCTGGACGGTGTAGGACCAGGCAGTGTTTCATTCTGTGGTTCACAGGCTCCCTGTGAGTCAGGACGGACTCAATGCCACTTAGCCACCGCATGAGGGACATGCACAGACTACTCTAAGTCCTGGTCATAAAATATTATGGATGTAGTCCTTAGTCCACATCTGTGTCTCCCCTCCAACCAGCTGCCAAGTCTCTCGCTCATCCTTAGCCTCTCCGTCAGGGGGTCTGTGGTAGTGACTTAATCTGTTGTCAATTTGAGACTTAAGAGTGAAGGAGGGGAGTTCAGCCTGTCGATCAGGTTGCAGCTTGACAACTTCATTTGGAGTGCCAAGGAGATAAACAGCTAGCTGGGGGCAGGACACAGGCTCGCTCCCTGTGAGACGTTACTGGCTATGTGTCTGATGGAACTATGCTGATGCAGTCAGAGCCCTGGGTGCTGGTGGAGACCCCTGCCAATGTTGAGATGCTTCAACCGCCACTGGAGCCACAAGACTTTCCAACCACTGAGATCTTCCTGCATTCAGTGTCATTGTATGTGTTGCGTGTTTGAAGAGGAATTTATAGACTGGTATTGGACATGCGGGCTAACATTGGACTTCTGGGCTTGATCCGGGCTGGGATATTTTCTCCCTATTCAACTGCTCTTGTATATAAAGCTCTGTCTTTACACATATGTCTCCCTGGATTTGTTTCTCTAGTCTACCTGGATTAACACATGCATTCTCTCTGATACCTGTGTGTTCCCTCTGACAAAGTCCACATGCAGAGTTGCCACATATATTGTGGAAAAATTATATTTTCAATGGATACGCATTTGCCTTGCAAAGTTCTCTCATGCCACCTCCAGCAGAATTTCTATCGCCAAGGCTAATTCTCCACCTCCTTATCCTTCTTTGTTTCCCGCACTCACATCCCAACCACCAGTCATTATCAATGCATGCTGGACCCGTTTCAGACTTCAGAAGTTGGTGCCGTGTTTTGGTTTCTTTGTCGTTGACATCAGTGACTGGTATGAAGTTGCCACATTGTTAAAAATCATTTTATGGGGGGGGGGGGGCTCTTACAGCTCTTGTAACGTTCCGTGCATCGATTGTCTAAAGCCTATTTATACACATGCTGCCAGTTGCTGTCATCTTAACAGAAGCAGATCACCAGCTGTATCTCTCTGAGTGAGTTCAGACCACCAATATTTAGGGTTGTACTTAAGCTCCAACCATTTGCACCAACTTGGGGGGAGGGGTTGTCTCTCAGGAGGAGGTCTCACGACAACAGAATCATGCTCTGTGGAGAAGGATGGAGCCAAAGAGGCCATTGGGGGACTCAGCCTGGCCCTCACAAGGGGAGGAAAGGGAGCAAGAAGGGACTTTTAGGGACACAGGCAAGCCTGGCTCTGTTGAGGAAGGAAGTTGAGGGTAGTTATGGTGTGACCTTGTCAGAAAAGGCAAGGTTTTCAATTCCCACAAAGGGACAAAGTCTTGGAAACCCGTAGGGACCGTTGTACCTGTCCTGTCGGGCCGCTCTGAGTCCACCTGAGTTCAAGAGCAATGAGTATGTGGTTGAGTATTCCAAGGCAGGGGAGGTCACACTCATTTGAGAGATCATCACACAACCCCGGGTCATGACCCAGAGAGTCACGGGGAGACACAAGGACCCCTCACACATACACACCAGACTGAAGAGAGAATGGCACTTGGGAGGTCGGGGGTCAGGCTCAGGGACGCCAAGGGGACGTGCTGGGAAAGTGAGTGAGCACACAGGGACACGGGGAGGGGGTTGGAGGGGGCCTGAGTGCGCTGGCCCCACTCTCTCACGCAGTGGGACTTGGTGTGCGGCTCGTACAAACTGAAAGAACTGGCCCAGTCGATCTTCATGGCAGGCATGCTGATTGGCGGGATCATGCTTGGAAACCTGTCGGACAGGTGAGATGGCGAGGTCTTGCAAGGGGAGGCACCGGGGTGCCTGAGCATCCTCTCTGGGTGGCCTTGGGCAGGTTACAAGCATCTCTCTTCCCCGAGGCCTTTACCACCTGAATCCTCAGCCTCCCTAGACCCAGGATCAGGGTGAGGGTGGGGGAGGTAGCGGTCCCGCTTCCGGCTATGATCCACAAAGCCAGCGGCTTGAAACCACCAGCTGCTCCTCAGGCTAATGATCATCTATTCCCGTCAAGCATTTCCGATCCTGGAAACCCCCTGAGGCAGTTCCACCGAGTCCTGTGGCAGGGTCAGTGGCAGGGACTCGAGGGCAGTGGAGTTCTTTATAGGTTCCCTGGCATGGCGCTGAGGCACTGGAGGGGTGAGTGGGATGGTACAGGCAGGCTGTAGACGGATGGCACTCTTCCTGACCCCTGCTTGGCCGGGCAGAGAGATCACCCATTAACTCAAACCTCTAATTACAAACTTGTTGAAAAATAGCAGGGCTCTGTAGGGGAGGAAGCAATCAAGCAAGGGGAAGGAACTACATGGCCCCCCCTGACCTTTGGGGAGGCAGTTGGGGGAGAGGAGGGTTCAGACCCTTCACACAGGAACCTGCATAGTCACTTGCCTTGGCAGGGCTCTGGGACTGACCCAGCCCCACCTCTCCTTGGCCTTGCAGGTTTGGCCGGAAGATGATCCTGTCCTGGAGCTACCTGATGCTGGCGGTCAGTGGCTGCTGCACGGCCTTCAGCCCCACCCTCCTGGTGTACATGGTCTTCCGCTTCCTGACTGGCTGTAGCATCTCGGGCATTACCCTGAGCACAGTGATCCTGAGTGAGTCCCACGTCGAGGCTAGCAAGAGGGTTTGAGGACCCCCAGTCAGGAGCTGAAAGAGGAGAGCGTTCCTGAGACCTTCGTCAAGGGGCTGGGTCTCTCCGCAGCCCTGCGAAGGCCCCCTCTGAACAGAACGGCAGGCATCGGACGTGTTGGGCACTGACGTCAAGTGGAGTCACTCGTGGGACACTCAGGGCCATGATCCACAGGCCGGTCTTGTGAGAAGCACCCACCCGGGTTCAAAGCACCCGTCTCTCCCGCTGGTAGTCTCTGAGCCACCCGGGGACTCCTTCTAAGTGTATGTGTAGCCACTCTCCACACACAGGCTCTGTGGGGTGCCTGCTTGCCACTCCCCCCACCACGTTCTCCTTCAGTCCATGCACACACACAAGCAGGTGACCCTACGGCCCCCAATTCACAGATGAAGACAACAGGCAGCCACGAAGGCTCTTGGCCCCGGAGAGGGAGCGGTCCATCACGTGGGGTTGGGAGTTGGGCAAAGCTGGGTTGGAATCCGACCTCCCTTGCGTCTGTCTCCGTGAGAGCATCTGCAAAATGGGCTGGGTGAACATGAAGTCGAGCAGCCGCAGGGAGGCACGGGGGAACGGCCTGGGGTCCGCAGGGCTTTCATGTGGTCCGCAGGGGTCTTCTCTCTCTCTGCAGATGTCGAGTGGGTGCCCACCCGGGTACGGGCCGTCCAGTCGACAGCGATGGGCTACTTCTACACCATTGGCCAGTTCATTCTGCCCGGCGTGGCCTACATGATCCCTCAGTGGCGCTGGCTGCAGTTAGCTGTGTCCATCCCCTTTTTTGTGATCTTCCTGTCATCCTGGTATGTGACACCCACACTCATGGAGACACCAACAGGTTGGCTAACTGTCTGTCCTTAAGCACCCCTGGCCCAGCCTCGGGAAAAGGCATTCTTAGGAGGCGGATCTGCAGAAGTAATGGCAGGCAGCAGGTGGGAGAAGCTGTCCTGGGGTCCCTGAGGGGCTGCCTGCAGCTGAAGAAGGGAAGTCCAGGGAGATGGGCAGGATGGAGATGGAAAGCCAGCAGGCGCCTTTGGTGGGGAGAGGCCTGGCCAAGGTTCCATCGGTGAAGTAACGGACCAGAAGGGCAGACCAGATTGGTCAAGAAAGGAAAGGGAGCCCTGGCGGTGCTGTGGTTACGCTTCAGGCTGCCAGCTGTCGGGTCAGCAGTTCAAAACCATCAGCCTCTCCAGGGAAGAAAGGCGAGGCTTTCTTCTCCGTAAGGAGTTGTGGTCTTCAAAACTCACAAGGGAAGCTCTCGCCTGTCTCAGAGGGTGGCTATGGGTTGACGGCAGGGAGTTTAAAGGAAAGACAGGCTCTAAAGGCAGCAGTAGTTTGGGGACAGAGCTGAAAGCTCTTGAAAGGAAGAGCTCGCAGAATTCGAGGGCTTCTAAACCCAAGGTGGAGAGAAGAAGCCCGAGCAGGATGGCGAGCTCATTTGAAGTCCGAGGTGAAGTCCATCCTCCACAGACTGCACCTGTGGACAGGTGGAGGGCAGAAGACGAGTCGGAGGTGGAGTGAGACAGGAAATCGCGGACCAAGTCAGAGAACAAAATGAAGTCTTCGCTGCATCCTGCAATGAGAATGTCTTGGGCAGATGAAAGACTTGGGTCAGGCCACGGGCCTACCCTCCTCTCAAAGCGCCACGGCATTTCTGGATGACGGGCCCACGGTCCCCACTTGACAGAAGAGGGCACCAAGGCTCAGAGATGCCATACAAACGGCAGCAAGGACACCAACAGGAGCTGAGCTGGAGTGGGACCCGGGCCTGGAGACAGAAGGGAAGCTCTTGGATGCCCTTGTTCACAGCCATCCGTGAGGGCGTCCCCGCCTGGGTAGTGTGGAACTACCCTGTAGGGTTTTCCAGGCAGGATCCCTTCAGGAGCAAGTGGCCAGGTCTGCCTTTGGCAAGCTCAAGGAGCCCACCTGTAGGCAGCAGTCAAGTCCTGGTATCCGCCAGGGAAGGGGGTCCGGAGTCCCGAGGGAGCGCAGGCTGTCTGAGGGCGGGTGGGTGAATGAGGAGCGAGTGAGAGAATGACTCCAGGGAGTGTCCTCAATGTGGAACGAAGCAGAGAAGCAGCAGCCGCAGAGTCAAGGGCCGAGAGCCAGGCTGCGGGTCAGCAGGACAAGACGAAAACTCAAGCCCTTGCCTCGTGTGGCTTCAGGCAAGTCTCCGATGTGTTGAGGTCGAATGAAGACAGAGGTGCCGGTCACTGAGTTTTGTGCGTCTGGTACCGAGCAGGCTCACCCAACAGGACTACGGATCCCTGGTGCTGTGGTGGGCTACCCAGGAGACTACAAACCGCCAAGCCAGTCCTTCGAAACCGCCAACCGCTCCACGGAAGAACGAGACTGTCTACTCTTGTAAAGAGCTCCTGTTCCTGAAACCCACAGGGCCGTTCCCTGCCTTCTAGAACCTCTTCGGGTCAGGATGGATTCACCGGCAGAGTACGGGAGCCGTTGTTCTTCTCGGAAGTGCAGGAGCAAGTCGAGACCCTGAGTGTGGGTTTGGAAAGAAGTCTCTGAGATGATCAGGACAGAACCCAAGACCATAAGGCTAGTAGGCAAGGTAGCGATGGGTCCATGAAGCCACCACTGTCCACTGGGGAAATGATCTGAGGCTGGGTGACCAATGTCTACTCACTGGAGCTCGGTCCTGGGTCCTGGAGCAGAAACCTCCCTTGGACCAGACCTCTCAACATCATCCCCTTTCTCCCGACACCTCTGCTTCCCCCCATTCTTCTTCACCTAGTGCCTGCAAGACCTGCTCAAGGGGGAGGGGAGATGGACCAACTGCTCTCTGGCCAATCGCATGACAGTTTGGCACCCCCCGACGCTGTGCTCCCCACTTGGCCCGATTCTATCCTTTGCAGGGAGAATGAAAGGGATCTTCAAACTGGACCACAGCCCTCACTTAGCCTCATTTTCCCAAGCTGCCCTGCCCCCTTCTTCACCCAAGAAGCCGTGGGCATGGCCTCAGGAAGACTGGACACGCACTGTCTCTTTCTTAGGCCTGCATGTCTTGTAGAGCCTGGGGCTTCCAGCTAAGGAAGAGACCCCAAAATAACAAACATCCCAGCTGGATGGGGCGGAGGGTGGGAACAGGAAGAACTCTTTGGAAAGAAGAGGGGGGAAAGCTGGAAGGTCTGCAGGCTTCAGGCAGCCCGGGTGCACATTTTGGCCACGTTTAAATATCACGGCATCTGAAGAAAGACAGCTGAGTGTCTAAGCCTTCACCCCCCCCTTCAACCTTGGCTGTTACTGTCTTCCTATCTTCTCTTGGGGTGGGGGGAACCCCCAGGTGGATAGCAGAGTCTGTACGCTGGATGGTCCTGTCTGGAAAGTCCTCGAAGGCCCTAAAGGTTCTCCGGTGGGTAGCTGCCTTCAACGGCAAGAAAGAGGAAGGAGAGAAGCTGAATACAGAGGTAGGAAGGAGAAGGGATGGATGTCTGGAGGTGGGGGCCTGGGCCTTTGCTCTTGGACTCTTCCTTCTGCTTGGCTCTGTTCCTCTGCTCCCCAGTCTGCTTCATATCTGGTCCCCGAGGCCAGGCTCCCCCGCCCCCCAACACCTTCTATACCTTCTGCTCCCTGCCCATCCACGGGTCACTCACAGCACCCCTCCCTTTCTCTTCCCCAAGGAGCTCAAACACAACCTGCAGAAGGAGATCTCCCTAGCCAAGGCCAAGTACAGCCTCGTCGACCTGTTACGGACGCCCGTCCTGCGCCGGGTGACCCTCTGCATCTCCCTGGCTTGGTAACCCACCGCCTTTCCCTGTCCACCCCCCAGCATCTCCAGCAGACTCGGCAGAGAGCACAACCCGGAGTATCTGCAAGTGGAACCAAGCACCCCCTTTCCCCAGCCTACCCCAACTCCCAACTCCTCTGCTTCTCGGCCCCCCCACCCAGAACCAGTCACCAGGGTCTGCTCCCCTCTGCTCCCCGCCACCCACGCAGCAGCTGCTTCTAACTCTTTCACCAGATGGGACCGCAGCCGTGGACGTGCCTGCAAGCTGAGTCTCCCTGCCACTGCCTCCACGGGTCCGGCTCTGCCCTTTGGGACGCCACAGAGCTCAGCTGCCCTCTGGGTTTCAGGCTTGAAAACGGACGCTGTGTTGGACCTGCGTTTTCTCTTCTATGCCCTTTTGTGCCCTGATTCTGAAGCCCTTGTTTGTGTTGACCCTGCCCGTAGGAATAGGATCATAGGGTCAACTCTGTGGTCCAGGAGCACTTCTCTAAAGAGAGTCCACAATTCTGACGGGGGCGGCGGGGGGAGAGGGAGAGAGAGAGAGAGAGAGAGAGAGAGAGAGAGAGCTGGTCCAGGCGACAGCTTCCCTTTCATCTCGCTGGTGGTCAGCATCCAATGAGCTTGAAGTCCCTCCCCAGGCAACTCCCACCCGGCCAGGAGTCTCTGGGAATGGAAACCACTCCACAGCAGTGGAGAGGTGGCCTGCCAGCCCTTGGGGGGTGCTCCCCATTTGTGCTCGCCTACTAACCCAAAAGTTGGGGGGATCTTCACAGAAGAAAGGCAGGGCGAGCTGTCAATGTGACAGCCAAGAAAGGTGACAGCCCACGGCGTCGCCATGGGTCAGAACCGACTCAGGGGTGAGGGGTTTGGCTATGGAGTGTGGTCCCCAAGGGTCCTTCCAGTCCCGCTCTCCTCAGGGATCGACTGCATGGCCCCGAGGTCACCACACGCCAGATGCAGACCCATCTCTGACGCAGCGCACGCACCGTCATGAAACGGGTGTCCTGGGGGCCTGTAGGAGGAAGCCCCCGCCCGCCCGCGACACTGACCACCCCTCTCTGCTCCTCAGGCTTGCCACCGGGTTTGTCTACTACAGTTTGGCCATGGGCGTGGAAGACTTTGGGGTCAACATCTACGTCCTCCAGATCATCTTTGGCGGGGTAGACATCCCCGCCAAGTTCATCGCCATCCTCTCCATGACCTACCTGGGCCGGCGCATCACGGAGGCTACAGCTCTCCTCCTGGCTGGAGGGACCATCCTGGCACTCACCTTCTTGCCCTCCGGTGAGAGGTGGGGCCACCCCAGAGCTCTGGGGAAGTGTGAGCCACGCAGGTCAACGTATCCTGGGCTTGCCTGCGACTGCCTCTACACCACGGCGCGACCTTGAGCCACGCACGTGGCTGTGCTCACCTGGGCCTCCGGTCTTTTGTCTGGGCTCGAACTCTGGAAGGCTGGATGCCCTCGAAGCTCCTTTCCTGAGTTGACACGGGCCGAGCAGGCTATCGGGGGTGGCGTGTGTCCCTGAGACACCCCTGCAGAGAAAAAGGGGCGATGGGCGGAAAATTGAGCCGCAAGCTCACAACCCCACAATGCACTCCATCGGGGCGTGGATGGGCCACGGGTCCTTTAGGGAGGTGCTGGTTTGCTGATGGGAGTCCAGGGGGGGTTGTGGTCACATGAGGTCAGCAGGTGGACCTCACCGACGGCGCCTGGAGATACGCTGTGAGTCAGAATCGAGTCCCTGGCAGTGGGTTGGGTTTGGCGCTGTGGGTCGACATGCCTCGGTTTGACTCAACTCACAGCCCTCAAATGGATACCAGTGCATAATGACACTCAAGACAGGTTGGAACGGCCCCTGTGGGCTTGCTTCCCAGACGCTAACTCTTTAGGGGGGTAGAAATCCCCGTCTTTCTCTGAAGGTGAGGCTCGTGGTTTTGAACTGCCAGCCCGGCTGTTCGCAGCCCAACACCTAACCGCTGCACCGCCAGGCTCCCCTATCCTTCTAAAGGGATTAGAAGCATCTTAAGACAAAAGCCTATAAGCTCCAAGTATCAATGAGAATAAGAAATCCGGGCCAGGGGGAAAAAAAAACACCAACACAGCATCAGAAACAGCAGAGGGGCAATGACTGAGCTCAAAGCTTCCATCTGAGTTTCCGAAGCAAAGAGCGAGACGGGGCCGGCGGTAGAATTTTTACAGCCCATCCTGAAACTTCATAGCCAGCCCTCCTGGGAGACTCCAGGAGAAGGGAAAGCAGACCTGTGCCTCCCCTGTCCGCACGCGGCCCTTCCAAGACCGTGAGGGGATCGTCCAGCCAGGGGCACGGGGAAAGGTCTGGGGCAGGTGGGCTGGGAAGGTTTGCCAGGTGATGCGCCCACGTCGGTGCCCTCAAGGCCCCAGGCCCTTGTGTTTTCTTCCCTTTGCAGAGATGCAGACCCTGAGGACGGTGCTGGCTGTGTTCGGGAAGGGGTGCCTGTCCAGCTCCTTCAGCTGCCTCTACCTCTACACAAGCGAGCTGTACCCCACTGTGATCCGGTAGGTGTGGGTGCTGACATCAGTCAGAGAACACAGCATCAGTGAGACGGCAGCTTCTTCCTGTCCTCTACCCAGGGGACCCCATCACCGCCCCCCACCCCAGAGCCCCACGTCCAGGCTGCCAATTCCTGCTGTGAACCTCCCCCAGGCAAACAGCCTTGGGCATCAGTAACCTGTGGACTCGAGTGGGCAGCATGATGGCGCCGATGGTGAAGACCCTGGGCGAGGTGCAGCCCTTCATCCCCAATCTCATCTATGGACTCTTCGCCGTCCTGGGGGGCAGCTTGTCTCTCCTCCTGCCCGAGACCCTCAACCAGCCCTTACCGGAGACCATCGAAGACGTAGAAAAGTGGTCAGTGCCTGCCTCTGGGCCCCCACCCGGGCTCCTCCTCAGGGAAGCAGGGCTGGACCCCCAAGGTTCTGTTTGCCTAAATCCTTTCTGTCCCCAGGTCCCAGCAGGCCAAGGAGGCAGAGCGCGAGCCGGAAGTGGACAAGGTCACTCAGAGGATTCCTCTGCAGCCCTGTGGCCCAGGGCTGACCCCCAGCTGAAAGCGACAGAACCCCATTCCCTGCCTTCTGGGGACTGGTCCGAATCCGGGCCCTCCCCGCCTCTGAGCTTCCCAGACTCCTGAAGGACTGAAGACCAAATCTACTGAGAGTTGGGTGAAAGGCTGTCCATCCCACCACGGCCCGAGCACCCAGTCCAGGCCTGACCAGTTCCTGGGTTCCTCCCCAGACCTTCCTACACCCACCCTGCCCTCATCCTCCCGAAATCCCAAGCCTCTTCCCTCTGTTGGTCTCTGCGGGGAGTCCCGGCCCGGTCCTGGCCACCCAAGACAAAGACAATCTCCCTTTCGAAGCCCCTACCCTTTGCTCCAAAATGCCCTTCAGGGAGGGAAGGTCTCAATAAACAACGATGTGGAACTCAGCCAGGCTGCCCAAAGATGGGGCTGAGGGAGGGGACAGGCCACTGTGTGGGTGTGCGCTTCTGTGTAACCAGCAGGTGTGGACACCCAGGTTTCGGCGTGCAAGGGTGTGCCACCCGAGGCCCCTGCTGGAAAAGACACGGCCACCCCCGCTTCCACGTGGTTACGCCGTGAGCTGCTAAGGGCCAGGTCGGCGGTTTGAAGCCAGCAGCCACACCCCGGGAGAGTGTTAGCAGGTCGGGAACCCCCGGGGCATGTTCTGCCCTGTCCTGGGCATCGCTCCAAGTCCAAATGGGTCGGCTCGGAGGCGATGAGTTTGAGTCCGGGTGATGGCGCATGCACGGGAGCAGACTGAGTCGCGTCCAGGGTGGCTCCTCTCCTCTGGACCCTGCTCACCCCCCTCCTCCAAGCCCTGGCCGCTGGCCCAACAGACAGCTCGGTCTTCTCTTTAATGGGGGAGAGAAAAACCCCCAACCACAGCCACGCTTGAGGGCTGCTGACGGCAAGCCCATGGCCCGCAGGTTCCCTCTGCTCAGGAGAGGAGGACGAGGCCTCCCACTCTGCCTCCATCTCCTTCTGCCAGCAGTCAGCACCTCCCCACCTGGCTGAGGGCCCATTTCTGCTCTCCCAGCTCCTGCCCTTCTTAACAAAGCCCAACAGCCACCCTCCACTGCAGGGCCAATCCCTTTGTCCCCTTCCCAGTCAACTGTCACACAGTGAAGGAGCCGCCTGCGTGCCTGCCGTGCCTCCCAGGTCACTCACCTGTTGCGGCCCCCTACTCAGGCCGGAAACTGCTGGCCAAGGCCCTCACTGTGCTGAAGCCAGAGGTCGCTTTTCCTCTTACTTGGCCTCTCAGCTGACCTGGCCCGACTGGCCCTGCCCTTCTTGGGTTCCTCCTCAGGTTCCTGAGCTGTCCACGCTGGCAGCTCCCTCATCCTTCTGTCCACTCCTTCTCAGGCCACTGTGGTCGCTTGGCCTGCCCTGCCACTCCTTCTCTCGGGATGTTTCCCCAGAACCTGTTAGCTGGACCTTGATGCACCCCGCGTTCCTGATTTTGTTTGCTTG